>SSNS01000057.1:714709-842209 GCA_006937985.1 Aphyosemion australe | reverse complement strand
CCAGCGGCCCGTGGACACCATACTGAGTGTGTGTTGGTGTGAATTCCCCAACAACAGAACCACATTTTTCTAAGTCTCCTTGGGTCACCGTAGAGCTGATTGTAGTCCAAGAATTAGACCCAGCAGTACCACCAGTGTGTGTGTGTGTGTGTGAGACAGACCATGGAGCTTTCTGTCGCCTCGACGCTCATTCCCAACACGGTCTGTGTGTCTTTTCCCTGATAAGGAAATCAATAGGAGAGTGGACAGCTCTGCTGTATGTGTCAGATTCCTGCGAGCCCGCTGACGCTCCGAACTCCCACCGGCTGTGAACGCAACACAACCTCCAATTTACAATAACTGCTGGAAAGTGTGTTTGACTTCTAAGTGAGGGCTTTTATTTTGAAAAGACATGTCAAACATTTGAAAAGGAACACACAGGAGATGCTGGACATCAGCTCCCTCTAAACATAAAGCTGCTCTGCATCTGGATGAAACCCAGAACCAGTGGAGCTAAAATATAACAAAATTAACCCATAGCATCATATTGATCATTTGTTTATGAAACGTATTAAAATATTTTCATAAGACAAACTTGAACAAACCCTTGAGTTGTCTCTGATAGAAGCTGGGACTGACGCTACTGATGCTAATGCTAAATGTTTTTATACTAGTCGTCATAAACCTTCCCAGAGTCGTTATTTTCTCCTCTTTGTTTTCTACCATCGACCAATCAGAATACAGCATGCTGCAAGTAGCATCAGAATTTGGCGCAGCACTAATAACTGTCCCCCGTGAAACACAGCTCACTGAACTGTGTGGCACCTTGTGGGTTAAACAAAACATCAAGTCAAACTTATTTGATGCAAAAAGACGGAGTGGGTGATGATGTTTTTGCCTCTGTGTGTTTGGAGCCAACGTGCCACAGCTAGCACATCGCTAACTCAGTTTTACAGATATTGAGCTAAAACGTGACGCGTTACCAACGACGTTCACAACATGAACTCAGATGTTCCTCCTTCTGTTCAAGAACAAAACTCATCATCAGATCTGAGTCTGTCTTCCTCCAACTACTTCAGTTACGATGTTCCACGAAACCAGAAACAAATTAGGAGGAACAAAACTTTATAAAATGTGAGTAAAATGTTCAATTTTTAGGCTTTTAGCTTCCTGTTGAGTGAAAGAGCCTCTTTGAGTTCTGTACGGAAATCTGGGTGAATTTTTTAATTTGCTTAAACAGAGGAGTGTGTATCAGGAGGAGAGTGTGTGAGGCGGCCCGTCTCTGTAACAAGGTCCTGAGGGCTCGCCGTAGGGTGTGTGTGTGTGTGTGTGTGTGTGTGTGGACACCTCACACAGAATTTCTCAAGAAGAGTATAAGTAATGCATGCACAGGTGTGGGAGTAGGATTGCTGACGGGTGAGATAAGGGGGAGTAAGGGAGAGATGACGTGAGATAGGTGTGTGAGGAGGATGAGGGAAGCAGAGAGGAAGGTGAAGACAGGACAGCCCATAATGATTAGAGAAGAAGAGATAAAGTCTGTGTCTAAGACAGGAGCAGAGAGGAGGAGGAGGAGGAGAGAAACAGCAGCTCACTCTGAAACCGATACAGATCTTTTTTTATTTTATTTTAATTCTGCAGAAGAACTTGGTTATGTCTGGGGGGGGGTCATAACGATGGATGGAATTCTGATGAACATTCATCAGTTTGTTCTGTTTGAAAACTCAGAATATGTCTGTTGTATTTGTAGTACTGATGTGTGTGTGTGTGTGTTTTGCGTCGGCCTTTTGCAAATGAACGTTAAAGAGGCTTGAACGTGATCCCAGAACATGCTACTGATGAGCCTCCAGCACAGACTCAAGAGAATCCAGCAGAGAGAAAATGTTAAAGATAAAAATAAGAAACCTTTTGTGGTTTTGTTAGAACTTCAGTAACTTTGGGAGAAAAGGTGTTTCCTGTTTAAAGCTAATGTTCGTCTCTGAAGTTTGATTTATTTTAGAAGTGAAGGAGGGAGGAGGAGAAAATGTTCTAATGGAAGATACAGAAACTATTTTTCCTTTCATCATTTCATCTCTCGCTGCCGTTTCTCGCTCCGCTGCTGAAGCAGGGAAAAAGAAGTGATCGCCATTTTCCCTGCAACTGACTTTTCCATCTTTTCCGCCACCTCAGGTGATTTTTTTTCTCTATCCTTGAGCAGGCTGAGACACACACACACACACGCACGCACGCACACACATACACGCACGCACACACACACGCATGCACGCACGCACACACACACACACACACACGCACGCACGCACACACGCACGCACGCACGCACACGCACGCACACACACGCACACACACGCAACTTTAACTCTATCATTGATGTATTTCATGAACATTAGATGTTCATCTAGGACTGATTAACTTTTAGAGTCAACCTGATTTAAGCTAACTGATGTTAGCGAACGCTGAGGTGGTATTTGGGGTTTTAGTAGCAGAGATGGAGTCATGCCACATCCCGACCTGAGAGATCTGTGTTTTTATTGTCATTAGTTATTGGAGTCCATCTTCTATCTGTTAGCATGAGCCACTGGAGAAGCAGCTGATCCTCAATTCAAGATGGCCACCACCGCTAATCAACTTTATAAAACAAAACAAAAAGGCTGAGAGTTACAGCTTATTATGCGTATTTTAATCTTTCATGATTTGACCAAATCCATCTACACAGCATAACAGGATCTCTGGTCTGAAATCAGCAGGTGAGATGCATCCCTTCAAGGATGGCGTCCTTTTTTCCTTCCCTAAACACTCAGTGATTCAGTCCAGCTGTAGTCAAACAGCTGTTTAAGTGTCAGCGCGGCACAGCAACATATTATTATATAAACCTGTAGAGCAGGAAAAGAAAAACTAGCTAAAATGGATCAATGTCTCAGCTGAAGACCTGAGCTGTGTCAGAAGTCACCATCTTACACAGAATCTGAAGAAGACCTGTTAAAGGGGACATCGGGGACAAAACTCACCTTTTGCAACCTTTTCTGCTGCCACGTGAGTCTCTACTGCCTCCATAAACACTCCTAATGTCAAGAAAAACCACCCACCCTTTTCTGTCAGGGTTTGATTTTAGGAATTTGTTACCTAATATAAACCGTTTTCAACAGTTCCTGATTGTGATGTCACAATCAGGCGGTTCTTTGCTAATGTTCCTGATTGTGATGTCACAATCAGGAACATTAGCAAAGAACCGCCTCTTACCTGTCTGTGCTGGAGGAGCAGCAGCTCTACAACAAACTCCTCCCAGATATCTGAACTCCTCACATCATGGCAGCCAATCAGGGGTGGGTGGGCGTGGCCAGCTCTAGCTTGTTTTTTTTAAAGTGACAGAGCCCTGAAACGACTCATTCTGGCAGGTACTGAAACAGATCGGTTTATGTGAGACCAGAAATGGGTGGATGTCAGCTTCTGGAGCCAGCGGTACCCTCGTGGGGTGGGGAGGTGGGGGGCGATGCTCACGGTGAGCCACATCTAGCCACCGACCCCTGATTAATGCTTCTGCCTCTCTGCTCTCTACGGTTTTTAGCGTCTAATTGGAGGTGAAGATTCCCACAGGGCTGAGGATGCAGTTTGATGTTTTAGTTGGACCTTTTCTCACTTTGACTCCTGTTCTGAGTTGGTTCTGTATAAATGGAACATGGATCTAGATAAAAACAAGTCTACAGAAACCTGACTTTTAAAAATAATGTTTAGAGCAGATTGGTGCACGTCGGAGCTGGAGAGGTAGCATCAGCAGCAGATTTGTTAGAAAGGATTGAATAAAATATTTTGGACTCACTTGGATAAAACTCTGAGTGATTCTAACAAAGCTGTTTTCTGGTAACAATACTTCCTTGTGTGAACTCACCTCCTGCCTTCACGGTTCAGATTTTTGATGCACCAGGTACGAGGCAGTTTTATGTTGATAGTTTCATCTCAGCTTCTCCAGAAGCTGAAGGTTGGAGCAGAAACGCCCACACATGGCAGACAGAAAGTACGGCATGCATAAACTAAACGTGTTCATGTGTACATTACATAATATCCAGATACCAACCAAACTCACACCGGAGCACAATGCCGAGTTCTGCTGCGCGTTAATGTGCAGAACTTTTATTAGAGGAATTTGTTTTGACAGACACACAGCGAGCCATCTTCCAGCTCCGTGCTGGGGTCGTAATACCGCGCAGTAAAAAACGTGGATGCACAGACTCTGGTTTCCTCCGGGTGCAGTAACGCCGATCAGCTCCGAGTGTGCCATGCTTCATCCCACAACAAGGCCCCAGGACACACGGGATAAAACCTTTATGAGAGTCGAGCTTCTGCACAAACATGCTTACACGGAGCCTTTACGGGCCCACAGGTACGCTGTCCTGCATGAGGACAGCTGCCACAGAAACCTCCTGCGTCTCCGAGTCGAACAATTAGTGAGAAAAATCACCGGATGGGTTCAGACTTCCACTCTCTTTTCCGTCGGACCGCGCATCAGAACAAGAGTCAAGATTCCTGCCATTCATCTAAAAGCACTAAAGACAACGAGTAAATTTTACAATGGATAAAACAGACATGAGAGACCAGAGAAAAGGGCAAATTAAAGCAGTAAAATTTCACCTATTTGATCAAATCTGGGTTAAGATGGCTGATGTAACTGTAGCTCATGCTGGAGTCTGCAGGATGAAAACACGTCGCCTCCTGCAGTAATACTGGTGTGTTTTTACCAGCGACAAGGAGGGTGTCTGCTAATTAAACTTTTTAAAGTCTGACTCTTGAAATAACCATCAGAAAATAAATATATTTTTTTTACAAAATATTGTTCATTTTATAGGCTGATGCCATTAAAACAATTGGCATTTATCTTCTGCAGCACGTACATCTTCCACACAGCGGCATATGACGTACAGAGTTTAATGGAGTAACGCACTAATCCTGTTGAAGAGAAAGAGGAAGAAGTTTAGGAATATGTGGCAACAACAAGATGCGTTTGACATTAAAGGGTTAATAAGCTTTCAGTGGTTCGAGAGTATAAAGTTAAACATACAGGTGTTTTCCTTTGAGGCTCTTATTGTGAAGGGAGCCTTTATGAAATGATGCTTTTCCAAACTAAACATTAAAACCAGGAAGCCATTTATCATCTGCTCGTCTGTGCTTTTATTTTGAAATGTTTGTATTTTTTTCCAGAAGGCCTATTTAACAAATACAAGCCTTCAGACGATTCTAGATGGGGTAAATTAGAAAACATGCAAATAAATCTCAGAGAAGTGGTGAAACTAAGTGGAACTCTAAAGTCTGACAGATGCCAGCCAATCAGACGACTTGTAAAAAAACACCTTCTGTTGTGATTTTGACTGCTCTGCTGCTTCAGCTGAAAGTTTACATCAACTCATCCATCTTTCACCTCACTGGATCCTTTCTCCTCTCCACGCTTCACTTTGGCCTCTTTTCCTCCTTTTGAACGTTTCCAACCAAACTTTCCATTTCGTCTCCGTTTAAAGAGGTCATTTGGAAAAATCAGAGACAAGGCATTTTTGAGCTAATTCACCAAACTTCACCTGAGGTAATTAATAAAAACTGAGTTAACTTTGTTTATTCCCTTCACCGCCTTTCCCCCTGTGCTTCCTGCCCCCCCCCCCTTCATTAGCGTCGCTGTGTGACGGCCGACTGTGGCTGATTAGCAATCAGTGTCTTTACTGTTTCTGTGTCCGTGCAGAGAGGATCAGCTGCAGTTTTATTAAACCATGTTGGTGTTTTTTGTTTTGGGGTCTCTAAGCACACGCGTCTTCGATGGCGTGGGCGTCTCGAATCTAGCTGTGAAAAAGTGCTCCCACGGCGCGGTCCCGGGCGCCGGGTGGCGAGCAGCCGGGTGGCCTCTGTAGCTCAGCTGTAAAGGAGCTGATGGAGGGAGGGAGTGATGGAGAGCTTTCTCTCTCCTCCTGCAGAGTAACATCAGGAGGAGTTGTTGAATATAAATGATGCAAATGAAGAGCGGAGTCTGGGCTGAAGCTGTCAGAGAGGCGCTTTGAACGGCGCCGATAAAAGGCTGAGATGCTTTTTTTTCGCCCTGCAGGATTTTCTCACAGCTGACCAGTTTTAAAAATGTTTGTTTTTATCTCTGAAGCGTCGTTTACATATTTATCAGCTGCTTTTCTTTTTTTGTAAACACAAGCTGAAAATTGCACGAGGATGAGAGCGTTTTGTCTCCTCCGCACTCGGGGAAACGTGAAAAGCTCTTTTCTAAGAAAGACTGAACCACTCAACATTTAAAAACACTGTAATACAGAAACTTAAGTGCAGCTGAAGCCTTTGTGGACTAAATTGTACTTTCAGAATAGTGTAATTCTTTTCTACCCTGCATTTCTGCGTGCTTTGATGAAAACTTTAATGTCTGCTCGCAATCTGCCTCTGTAGGTTTGAGATGTGAGCAAGCTCCGACTGACAGGTGATTCATTGGTCCTGCAGCCGTCATACATATTCTAATGCCGCCTTGGGCAAAGTACAAAAGTTTGAGGGAAAAATCAGGACTTTTGTTTTCAGACCGCAGCAGGAGAGGGAACATTATTCTCAGCAGGCGTAATGTAGCTGTCAACGGAAAAAAGCACCTGTCACAGCAAAATAAAAGAGTCAACCCTCATCGTTAACAGGACTCCCGTCGCTGCTCTGCTTCCAGAGGATGGGGGAATATTTGGTCACACGTCCACTCCTCCTGACCATTTATCGATCCGTTTTCCAGCCCTTCTCAAGGTGACGCGACCCGATCTGGTGCAGAACTTCTCCAAGAACTAAAAGCTTATTGATCTACAGCAACGCTACTCTAAAATAATCCTAAACATTAAAAATATCTGGAAGGAAAACCAAAAGTAGAACGTATCAGCATCGTGTAACGACCGCTGTCCGAGATCTGACCCGAGGCCGGCGGGGAAACCGGAGCCGCCCGCCGTACTTACCGTCCTTTATGCTGCTGAGCTCACGGGAAAACGCCCAATTAATTAATTTCCCCGTCACTGTTTCCATCTGCTGCTCAGGAGATAAACTCCAATCAGAGTCCAGAGCTCGAGATGGTTCTGTAAAGGTTCTAGAATCAGCTGATCTCTGCATGGTTCTGTTACCACACGGAACCGAGGTGCGGTCGGAGCGACGCCGGGTCGCCTACAGAGACACCGCTTTGTGAACGAGGCTTTAGACGACGCTGACCCGATTATCTGATTGAAGCAGAGCTGGAGATCAGCTTTAATAACAGGAATCTTGTTTATTTTTGAGCTGGAGTTCCATAATGAAAGGTGTGTGTCAAATTCAGGAGCCCAAAGGGAAAGGAGGAGGGTTTCATTATCTGAAGTGTTCCACCCTCCAGCGCCGCTGGCGGGGCCTAAATACAGTTTTCAGGTTGGGGCGGTGATGAGCTCAGCTGGAGGTCCGTTCCAGGCATGAATTTGTTTTTATTCAAATGTTATTTCCTGTTTCAGGGAAACATTCTGTTGGACAGGCATTTACCTTGCTTTGATCTTGTTTTGCAGCTCCGCCCACTCCCATCGCACCACCTGAACTCCTCGCCGTTGGCGCCACCTACCTTTGGATCAAACCCAACGCCAACAGCATCATCGGCGACGGGCCCATCATCCTGAAGGAGGTGGAGTACCGCACCACCACCGGGAACTGGGCGGAGACCCACGTGGTGGACGCCTCCACCTACAAGCTTTGGCATCTAGACCCGGACGTGGAGTACGAGATCAAGGTCCTGCTGTCCAGACCGGGAGAGGGAGGGACGGGACCGCCGGGACCGCCGCTCATCACCAGGACCAAATGTGCAGGTGGGTGCCCTCGGGCCACCGATCTCAGAAGCTGCTCGGTTTGCTTTGGTTGTGATTTAGTGGCAGAAACTTAAACTTCAGCAGGATAACAAACAACAGATCAAAGCGTCTGTTTGCTTTTGGATTAGCTGTGATTGGATGGTTTGATGGAAAAGCTCAAAGGTGGAAAACAGGAGAAATGTTCTTATTTCCTCTGGGAGGCGGCAGCAAATCAACGATGATGATAATTAGGATGTTAAGAAGCTGCTGCAGGGATGAAGGAGGAGGAGGAGGAGAAGTTGTTGGAGGTTAGTTGGGGGCAATCAGGGCCAATAATGAGTATCCCAGTGGGGGTGTAAGGACACAACAAGCCACATTTCATTTGATTAAGTGACAGCCCATCAGCTCTCTGACAGCCTGACAGTGATTTTTGTCTGTGAAGGTTGGCGGGGAGCTACTTAACGCAGCAGTTGGCTGCCATCACCGCTCTGCTGCTAGCAGACAATTCACTTTTCCATCTTCTCTCATTTTCATCTTCTACCCTCATTTCCTTCCTTCTGTCCATGTCCTCCTAATCTCGTCTCACCTCCGTTGTTTGTTCCAACTCCTGTTTTTACCTCCTTTTCTGGACTGAATTCTAGTTTCTTCTGTATGTTTCTTGAGTCATTTTAAGAAATTAGACATAAAACCCTTCGGCTCCGTCAGGACTTTCCAGCTGTGACTTTTGGTGTTAAAGTTTCTTTTTACATTTTAGGATATTCAGCTGTTTGTGGACTACTTTGGTCCATTAGAAGTAAATGTAGGAACCTTCAAATGTTTCAGACATTAAGGAAAACTTTGGGCTCTTTAAAGGTTTGTGTTTACCTAGAGGCGTCACCAGATTTAGCCTTTCACTGTGATTTAGGTTTAGATGTGTTAGTTTTCAGCTTTAAGCTTCATGATCTTCAGGTGTGTTGCATCTTCAGATTTGATTTTGGACGATCACTATGATTTATTTTCTCAGATCATCAAACAGCTCAGGTCTTCAGCAGCTTTCAGCGTTCAAACAGTTCCTTTGATTCTTATTGTTCTTTGTTTATATTTGTTTTCTTTAGTTTGTCCTTCAGTTTCTTGATGTTTCTTCTTAGAGTTTTCATGTCTTTGTTCAGGCTTTGTTAGGTTGATACAGTTGTCAAATTCAAGTAAAGTACCTGTTAGCTCACTGTGCTAACTTTAGACGAAGAAGAGGAAGAAACGATCTTTTATATAGTTCCTCTCGAGATAAAAATCATGAGGCGCTTCACAAGAACAAAAAAAAAAATATTTGAAAAATATTGTAATTAAAGAATGGGGCAAATAGAAAAATTTAAAAAAGAAAATGTGAAGGAAGACAAACGAATAAGAAAAGGTAATACGCAATCCCAAGAAAGGCAGAATTGGTAGAACCAGCAGCCTGAAGAGAAGGTAGTGATGAAGAACCAGCAGGAGGTCCCACCAAAGCCACCTGAACAGGTGAGTTTCTAAAGGAGACCACTGAGTCCACTGATCTCAGGCTCAGGGGGAGAGAGCTCCAGAGTCTGGGGGTCACAACAGCAAATGATCTGTCACCTTTGGTCTTTAGCCTGGTGCTGCACAACCAGTAGGCTTTGATCACTGGACCTCAGGGACCTGCTGGGGGTGTAGGGACTGAGAATATCACCAATGTATGATGGTGCTTGTCCATGTAAGGCCCTAAAAACCAGAACCAGGATCTGGAAATGAACCCTGAAGTTAACCAGCAGCCAGTGAAGCTGGAAGAGGAGCGGGGAGACGTGGGTGTGTTTGGAGGACTTGGTCAGCAGCCTAGCACAGGCATTCTGGACCACCTGTAGACGGTTCAGGGAGGTTCTGCTCAGACAAGTGAAAAGCCAGTTGCAGTAGTCTAAGCATGAGGAGATGATGGTGTGGAGAACAATCTCCAGTTCAGAGCGGGACAGAATGGGACTCAGCTTAGCAACGTTCCTGAGATGGAAGAAGGAAGAGCGAACAAGAGGACTGACATGAGAATCCAGGGTGAGAGCTGGGTCAAAGGTCACACCAAGATTCCTGACAGAGGGTTTGGTGTGAGAAGCAAGCTGACCAAGAGAGTCTCTGACTTTGGGAACCAGCTTGTCTGGGGCACAGATGAGGATCTCAGTCTGGTCTTCATTCAGCTGTAGAAAGTTCCCAGCCATCCAGGTTTAATAGAGTCTAAGCAGCTGTGCAACAGCTGCAGCTCAGACATCTCATGGGGCTTACAGGAGATGTACAGTTGGATGTCATCTGCATAAAGATGGTAGGAGATTAATTTAAAAGAGCTCAGGATGTGCTGGAGAGGGAGTAGATAGAGGAAGAACAGTAGAGGGCCCAGCACAAAACCTTGTGGGACACCATGGGGGAGGGAGGTGGTGGAGGACCAAAACTTGAAGACGGCCACAGAGAAGCTCAGACAGATGAGAGGAGAACCACTCCAGAGCAGTTCCTGAAAGGCCTACCCAGTCTCTCAGCCTATCCAGTAGCAGGTGATGGTCAACAGTGTCAAAGGCTGCAGTCAGGTCCAGCAGAACCAGAACAGAACAGTCTCTTGCATCACTGTGAGTCAGAAGGTCATTAGAGAAGAGCTGTTTCAGTAGAATGATGCTTCTGATGGCAGGTTTACTGGTGTCACTGGTATCAGATATGTTACTGGTTTAAAAGCAGGATGACCTGAAATGATCCAAAAGTAAGTTTTGAATATGAAAACTCTGAATCAGTGCCTCCTTCTTCTTACTGTTTGCTTGTTTGTTTTTTTAAATCTTGCTCAGTTGTCGACATTATTCACAAAAGTATATTTTATTTAATGCATCTGACAAACATCTTCATAAATTGCTGTAAAAACACAGAGTCAGTGATTTTATCATTCTGGAACGTGTCCCATGTGGACGGCACCTGGGTTTTCTCCTCTCTGATCTGTTCTTTTACAGCCTTATTTAACGATAAACACCTTTCACTCAAACCTCCCTTTGCTCTCAGCTCTATTTATACCAATTTACAAAACTACCCCCACCCAAAGGGCCAATAAACATATGTTCTAAAACGGCTCATTAATCTGCAACAACTGGGCTCTGTGATAATTAATCTGAGATTATGTGATCTGGAGTAAACAGCATGTTTCTTCTGCTGCTCGTCTACTTCTTAGTGATAACATGTCAGACTGCCACACCAAAGCTCTCCTGACTCCCAGGCTTACGGCACACTCCCGTTCACACCCGTCACTTTTTTTATTCTAGAGACTCAAATGGCAGCAGATGAGCAGACGTGTGCTGCTGAACACAACTGTTCTACGAGAGAAGGCAGACAAAGGAATCTGAGATGACCTCGGTACAAATCACATGCTTGGAAACGGAAACAATGGGAGAGGGAGAGAGAGAGAGAGGGAGAGAGAGAGAGAGAGAGAGAGGGAGAGGGAGAGAGAGAGAGGGAGATGCTGCTGCTGATGTGAAGTGAAACAGAACAGAGGTGGTGGTCATTTCTTTGTGTTTGTGTGTAAAGCGTAGCAGAAAGGAACATGTGTTCCTCAGCTCGTGGTACAATGTTGAGCTGTCACAGATGTTCGTGGTACGTGTGTGCGTGTGTGTGTGTGTGCGTGTGTGTGTGAGTGTGCGTGAGTGTGTGTGTGTGTGCGTGCGTGCGTGTGAGTGTGTGTGTGAGTGTGTGCGTGCGTGTGAGTGTGTGCGTGAGTGTGTGTGCGTGTGCGTGCGTGTGAGTGTGTGTGAGTGATGGATTGAAGCAGGCAGGTGTGACAGATGTTCCAGAGCCTGCTGGCTGCAGGCCGTGTTGGCTATATGTGCTGCTGTGTGTTTGTCTCCACACCTTCGGTGTTCACCTTTCTGTTCACGTTAGCGTCCACGGTCCTGCTCAGACCTCCCCATCAAACCCGGTTACCTGTCTGTGTTTTCTAGCATTTCTCTCTCCTGAGCTACAGCTCAGCTGATCGAGTGTTCGGTTCTTTTTTCTAATGCAGGAAAAAAATTAGTTTGTTTATTGTTTACAACAGAAGTCATGGTGGGATGTGTCATCGGGGGGGCTAGGCTGGTTCAGAAACTGGTGAAATGTGACAAATTTCTTTAATAATTTCTTTATCCTCCTGAGCATTGAATCAAATTTACAATTAAGTCTGAATAAAAGTGGTTTTGTTTTTACCCGGCCTAAATTCACCTGAATAAGTGGTCAAACGTAGCCCGTTTTCCATTTGTGTCCCAATAACAGAGCCAGCCCTAACCCAGAGCACAACTACACCTGAAAGATCTGGTTTCTGCATTCATACATTTTTTGGTTTTATTTATTTATTTCGAACAAGGTTAAATAATATTGAATTCACAACGAAAAAGAAAGAAAACAATAAATGTAGTTAGTAAAAAACATATATATTTATATATATATATATATAAATATATATGTCTGGACTGCGATCTAGCGGACTATAGCGTGTGGGAAAGTCTGTGACATTGTGTGATTTTTTTAAGACATATTTAGAACTTTTTTACGCTGAAGTTACAAAATAAACAGAATTAATTATATCAAAGGGTCTTCAAAGTAAATGCAGCCATTTTAAAAAACAATCTCCCTCAATATAAAAAACAAGCCTGCTCCCATTTAAATGCCATGTCCTTCATTTCCATTTAATCCACCTGCTTTGATCTTCTATGTTAAAGTTACAATTCACGTTAATGTTTTTAAATCAACACATCACGCCTAATTCTCACAATCATTACTCGTCAGATCTGGCAAATTATAAAACATCATGTAAGGAAACCAGAAGGTACTTTCTGATGTGGGAAGTTTTGTGAGAATTCCGTTATTCCAAACCACAGTAGAATATTTTCTTAACCTAAAGTGATCAGTGTTTAATGTTGAAACTTGACCAAACTTTGCAGACACACAGAAAGGTAAAGTCAACAATAAGTCGATATAATAAAGGGACTGATGGTTTTGTGTGTGTAAGGCCTGTCTTTAACTCCTCCCACAAGCCTTCTCAGTTTGATGAGCTTTAGAATTTAAAAATTCAGACAAACCCAGTAGGGGAAAGGTACAAGGTCCTCATACAGCGTGCTAAAGGGGAGGTAATGAAAGGTTTCAGAAATGTGATTAATTCCCTGTTTGGTTCCGTTTATTTAAACTGGCCAGAAAAGCCTTTAGGATGGCTTTAAAAAGTATATCAGAACTTTGCTTAAAGTGCATTTTTTCTGCCTTCTGACACCAAAGATGGACCTACGATGTTCATACGCAGTAGTGGCACTCGGGGTCAGCCGTGGCGTCACCGAAAAAGCCCGAACAATCATGGCGATTAAGTGTCTTGCCCAAGGACACATCAGCAGCATTCTCTGCTGAGAGCCGGGATCGATCCTACAACCCTCCGATTGTGATCGATAGATTGTATGGAGAAGAATGCTGCTGTAAAAGCAGGGAAGAGCTTCTATGGGTGTGTGGAGGCATTGAGTTAGGCCTGGGACGATAACAAATTTTGCTGGACGATATATTGTCCAACAAATTACTGACGATAAACAATATTATTGTTGACATTATCGAGACCAAAATAACCACTTATGTAATGTTAATATATCATAAAAATGCAAAAGTGTCTTGCCCAAGGACACAACGACAGACTGAGCGGTGTGCGAACCTGCGACCTTCCGATTGCAAGGCGCCCACTTAACTCCTCTGCCATCATTGCACCATGCTTTGTATCTCTCAGTCACACAGAAACAAACATTTTGGTCATTTGTTAAAATGAAATTTGAGGCATAGAGATACAGAACTGACCCAAAACTAAGACGTCTCAGCCTGTTCTACACATGTCCACTGTTTCTATGTGCATCAGACACAAGAACAGCAACAAAGCTACCGCCTCACTTCGTCTAAATCTGTCATAAAACTTTTATTGTGTTTGATACGGATAATATCTGAAGGTCATCAGAGTGAAAACGGATTTCTGGAAGAATCTTTAGCAGAGAGAAAAATGTTCTTTCTCTGTATTTTGGTGTCATTAACATGTCTCATGGTGCTTTAGCTCTATTTTAGCACCTATATGGAGGATTATGTAGAGAAAATTGTTTTATTAAACAGAAAAGATTATATCGCTTTTTAAACAATACACCAAGCAAATCTCCAGTTTTGAACATATATAAAAACAACAATTATATAAAATGAATTCAAAAATAAAATAATGTAATCAGGGCCTTATATTACAGGAGTGGCTAAATGAGGTAAATAACAGGTTTGGATATTTTCCCTTTCCTCTGTATTTTCTTTCTGCTTTTACTATCCTGACTGGATTTATGCAGATAAAAAAAACAATCCAAATATCTAAAACTGTATTTTCAGCTTCACCCGCCCAAACGCGACTCATTAAGGTGGTAAATGTGACAGGAGAGCAGCTAATTAATGTCAGTGGGTTATGTCAGCTTTAGTGATTCTGTGCGGGGAGATTCCAGAAGAATCCGACAGAAATTAAGTTTTGCTTCACTTGATCCTGCAGCTGTCTTTCAAAATAGGATTCAGGCCATTTCATCCAAAACCGGATGCTCCGGGGAATTCATCGCTGACTTCAGCCATGTGTCTTCTCTAGCGTGGTACATTTGGGAGAACGCCGTGAAGACCAGATTGAGTAGGCGAGCCAGAATGAACTCTGTTTTGCTTGAGGTGTTGAGACTACACGGCCTTGATAATGATGGATTCAATCACGCGCCCACCCCGCTCATCCAACTCTTCCTCCTCCTCTGCTCTTATTCCTTCATCTTGCTGCTCATCACTCTCTTTTCCTGCTTCTCAAGGCTTTTGGACGATTTATCATCCAGCTCAGTTTGGATAATTTCTCTCTCCGCCCATCTCTCACTCCATAAATGACATTCAGCCCGTCGGTTGTTTCCTGTGTGTGTCATCGTCTTGTCATTTATCTCTGATCCCAGAGTTCATCTTCATCTCCAGAAATCCTCCATATCTCCATCTTTCATCTCCTTCCTTAAATCTCTCCATAAATATCAGCTTTTCAACTTTCTTCAAAGTGCTTCTTCATCTGAATCCCTGTTCCCGGGTTGTCTCCTATAAATTAATATTTTTATGTGAAGGATGATAATGTAAGTGTTGGCTAATATGTTACCCTATAAAGATGAACTTTAAATTCACCTCCAGTCTGTAAATCTTCCTTTAGTATCTTCTCTGACCGTATTTCCTTTAACCCCTCACTTGGTTATTGGAGGCTGATGCTAATGTGAGTGTTGGCTAACGCAGCACTCTATTAAGACTTAATTCACCCGGGGTTATAAACCACATCCCAGCGCCGGCTTTGCTCTCTGTCTTCCTCGTTTCTTATAAAATATCTTTTACGTGAAGGACGGTAATGTGAGTGTTGGCTAATGTGTAACTCCATAAAAATGGATTTTTAATTCACCTGCTGGGTATATACTGATTTGGCTGACACCACTTCTTAGTCGTTCTGCCAAGCCAAGCAGTATAGAAGCACTTAAGGGAGTGCATCCTTTCTACATCAGCCCGTTCAGAGCTGCTTTATAGGGACGCGCCAGGCGTTAAATAACAGCTTGGAACCGTAAAACTTTTGGTAAATAGGCGTGTTCCCTTAAATCAAATGTCATCAGTCCTTCTAGCTGCCTGTTGAAACCCTGAAAGCTCAAACAGGTAGTAAAATACCTGAACGCCCGTCCAGGCTCATTGATTTTTGAAAAAGATTGATTGTTTTGGTCGATATTTAAATTATGATTGTTTATCGTGATTACTGGTTGGGGGACCGTGGGTAATACCGACTAACACTAAAACACAAAGAAAGTGGCATTATTCTTGATCACGCATGTGAACCCGTGCACCACTTATGTGCAGCCCAGACCACGCGGCGTGCTGTTGACTCTCTAGAGGTGAAAGTGCATGGAGAGGAAGAAATGACCAAGTAATAGCGTGCTTGCAAAGCAGAATATGACAACTTTTTTGTCTGTTACTGTTTTTGTGATTGAGTCAAGACTAAAATACACATTTGATTATTGCACAGCCCTGACATCTAAATGAAACTTTAAGCTAATATCAACCTAAGCGTCACACACTGAGCTCTTTCTGCCTCCAGCTTCTTCTCTTTCCACCACTGCTCGAAGAACTCAGACAAGCTTGATTTAAATCTGCTTTTCTGCAGCACATCCACAGATCTGGAGGCTTTCTGCAGCTTTTCTCCAATCACTCTGCTCTCCACCAGAGAGATATTCATATATTTTTCATAAGTTTATATTAAAATACTGTCAGAGTTGCAGCAACAAGTTGGCCTTGCTTTCCTCCAGCGCCAACCCTCACCTCCAGTCACCTTTGACCCCAGCAGAGTAGATTATGTTAGCAGGATGTTCCTGGCTTGTTTCCTTCTGGTGGTTATTTTATTATTCAGCCTTTAAATGTCTGTTAGAGACACCAGAGTACAGTTAGTTTAGATTTATTTAGATTTATTAGCAGCCTTGTTGGAGAGAAACACCAGTTTAACCATTTATCATGGTCCTTGTATTTTAATGGAATGGGTACTGAACTTAAAAACATAACAGCATTACATTAGTACTAAACTTTTACTCTTAAGATTTTATTTTATTTATATAAATGCTGAGAAATCAGATTGTAGCTGCAAATATCTCAAAATATATTTTTTAAGGTAGAAAAACCTTAAACACTCCAATGAAAATTGTGTTTTTTCTGTTTTTAACACATTTTTGAGGCATTTTTCTTATGCTACAGGACATATCTAAAGAATTTTAAGCTCAAATTTGCATTTCTGAGAATTCCTGCATTCAAATTGTTGTGAATCAGTAGCAGATGAAAAAGTGCAGCCTAAAACTGACTGGCTTTGTGATGTCACAAAGCCGCTGGGCGGAGTACCGGTAAGGTCAGGTTGACAGTGTTAGTGGCTGGTGAAAGGTAGCACAGAGAGCTAGCATAAACAGAATGCTCTCAACAACCGGAAAAAGGAGGGGGGGCTCTGTGCCAACGGCTCCGGCCACAACCCAGAGACGAATTTCTAATGAGCTACTGCCACTATGTAGAAACTAAGTACTAGAACGATGGTGGCAGAGGAGTTTAGTGGCCGCAGGTTAGCGACCCGCTCAGTCTGTCGCTGTGTCCTTGGGCAAGACACTTAACCCGCCTTGCCTGCTGGTGGTGGTCGGAGGGACCGGTGGCACCAGTGTACAGCAGGCCTCACCTCTGTCAGTGCGCCCCAGGGCAGCTGTAGCTACGATGTAGCTCATCATCACCAGTGTGTGAATGTGTGGATGACTGATTGTGTTGTGAAGCGCCTTGGGGGGTTGTAGAACCCTAGAAGGCGCTATACAAATACAGACCATTTACCATTTAGAAAACGGCACAGGTTTTGTGATTTTGGCCAAAACCGGCATAATCATAGTTTTAAGACCACTGAGAACTATTTAAAACAGCTAAAAAGATGATCGGTGTGGGTCTTTAATGTTAATTCAATAAACAAGCTGAGAATATTTAAAAATATAATTGCAGTTTTTGTATTCCTGAGTTTGTCATAATTCACCTGATTTAATAAGAATTTAAACGCCCGAATCAGCAGACATGTTTTTCAAATCAGAAACGTCCGTCAGCACATAAACCAGGCCTTTTATGTAATTACTGTTAAGTTTGTTTTATTTTTTAATAATTGACCATGATGTGGTTTGACTCATTTCATATAAAAAAGCATTATAGTGCAAATTATTGTCACAAGCACCATTCTACTCACATTGACTTGTATTTATTTTCACCATAGCTCCGTGTGTTTGTTGTTGATCAACTCAAATACAATCTAACAACAGACGTAACCTAGAAGCCCCGCCCTCCTCCTTCAGACCCCCTCACACCTGGTTGCTGCTGCCTGTTGAAAAGTCACCTGTTGAACATCTTTTCATCCTGGTGCAGCTCGGTGTGAAGAAGGCCTTCAGCCCTCCGTGAGGTCGTCTCAATAATGTAAAGAGCAAGTGCACCATTCACCAGAGGCATGAAGAGTCCGTCTCTGCTGGTGAAAACTCACATTTGATAGTGAAGTGGAGAGCTTCTGTCAAGGGAAAATAACATTTTATCTTTAAATAAGTCGTATCATTCAGTCTTGTTATATAAGCTTTGGTTGGTTTAAAAGGAAAAAGATGCTGAAAATGAAGGAAATAAAATATTTTTGGATTGTTATCTTTAAGACTCACTGGTCCTGAGTGTGAAATAAAAAACAGCTGCTAAAGGTGATGTTTAGGTCATTCAGAGGCTAATTTCTGGTTGCTCAAAAGATACCGATGCGTTAGAATGCCTTAATAGCTGGTTTTAACCGAACAGCGTCTGTCTGCTGTGTCACCGCAGAGCTGACGCGTCATGGCGGAGCGACACGACAGCGGCACACGTACAGGAGCGTAGAAACTCAGACGTTCGGTTAAAACAAACAGCATAAATTCAGCCAGCGGTCTCTGCTAGACTCCTGAGGTTTTAATGAAGCATCCATGTGACTTTGTGAGGAAAGGTAGTTTTAAATACTGGAGGTTAGCCTCTAGTTA
The DNA here is from genome assembly GCA_006937985.1 of Aphyosemion australe. Lineage (NCBI taxonomy): Eukaryota > Metazoa > Chordata > Actinopteri > Cyprinodontiformes > Nothobranchiidae > Aphyosemion > Aphyosemion australe. The sequence continues at coordinate 823,881 of SSNS01000057.1, read as the reverse complement.
GCCATCTGGCTAGCTGTGCGGTCAGAGGACTACCAGTAATCCTGTTTCCAGAGCCTTGTGACTGATTTAGTCAGTACATTTTATTTCATGTTTGTGTGCTTAACTCACCTCCTCCTTTTGAGGTTCCATGTTTCTTGTGATGCCAGTTCCTCCTCTGACTCCACTGTTGCAAACCGGTATTTTATGGTTTGAATTCTGAGACCATTAACCCCCCCCCCTCCCATGAATTTCTTTTTGAATTTCCTCTGATGTCTTGTCAGCCTCGCGGTACTTTTCCTTTTTTTATTTTTGAAATCAAACCTTTTTTACCCAGACGGAGCCGGTTTGATGGACATGTTCCTCTTAGAGCTTCTATTAACCGGAGCACTCGACACTGTAAAAGTTGGAGGTTATTATTGTTAGAAACGGCTTTTAAAATAGTTTGACTTTCACTTTTCTTTAAAACCAAATAGTCTCAAGTAGATGAAATATGTGTGTCATTATTATTTTTTTACGTAGCATTAAAGTGTTCATCTTACTAGGTTTTGAGTTTTAATAGTTTTAAGACCAGCTGACGTTAGAGCTCTTGTAAATACACTTTGGACTCGCTGGACATTGAAACAAACAGGAATATTCTCTGGGATTCTGCTAATCCAGGATGGAACCCTGAAGCAGATCGCTGCTGTTTTAAAATGGCTCCAGGTAGGGCTGGGCGATATGGCCTCAAATCTATATTGCGATATAATCTGAAGCATGTGCGATAACGATATATGTTGTCATATATTTATTCCTCTGTTTATATGTCAAAATGACATGCTTTTAAAAATGCTCATCTGGCAAATATATTACAGCAGAATAAAGACGTCCAAAATCTCTTGTGTAGAATGCTCCTCGCCTCCGCCCGCTCCATGCTTGCAGTCACTGCCATTCTGTTGTCCCAATGTCGGTGCGGGTGCACATCTTAGTGACGTCATGTGTTATTGCGATATCGCGATAGAGCTAAAAACTCTATCATTACCCAATTTTATATCATTTCTACCTTATATCGTTTATATTGCCCACCGCTAGCTCCAAGCTCCTAAATCAAAACGATTTTCTAAACTTCTGCTTTAGCTTCCTGTTAGCATATCGAATCTGCAGGATGCAAACTCTATTTCTCTGAACAGAGGCCGTTCAGGGATGTTTTAGACAGGAATTATTTATAACTCTTACTAAGAAATGTACTAGAAAATGTCTGAAATCTTTCTTTAAAGCTTTTTCTGTCGCAGATCAACCCTAAAGTTTATGACTTAATTAATTTAAATTTTATTTTATTGAACATAAATGTTGAATTGTTTTAATAGTGCTAAATAATAGAAAAATAAAATATTCTGAAACTAGCTTCATGTGACATAAAAACTGAGTTTTTCTGCTGATCTTAAAGACACACGTGGCAGTTTTGTCTTGTTTTTAGCACCCCCTAGTGTCCATTAGTGAAACCAAAAGCTAAACTTATCTCCTCGCTGTGCGTTGGTCTTTTTAACACTTTAATCTAACAGCTGAAACGTCTCCTCAGCCTTCATTAGTGTCTACAGGAGCGGTTCATCACTAAATCAAACACATCAGCTGTGTTCATGATCTAAAACATGCAGGAAACATGCTGGAAGCAGACTGCAGCACCAGGCATGTCAGCTCCACTTTACTAAGTCCAACAGGGACCGGACCGCCACTCTGAAGTTGCAAGTGTGGTATTCTGGCCACAGAGGGCCACAGGGGCTGGGTGGCCTTTCATTAAGCTGGCTCAAGAAAATAATTAAAAAATATGGAATCGTTGGCTTTAAACAACATTTATTTGAATAGAGACGTTCAACATCGTTCCAATACACAGCTGAGACTGTAGCTGTTTGCTAACCTTGTCCCTAGTTGGGCTTTTACATCATCATCAATGAGCTAAAACTACAGCTTGTTACACAATCAGATGCAATTACACAGTGCACTGAATTATAAATAATAATCAGGCTGAACTATTCTCTGATGTTTGTCCTTTAACGTTTCTGGTGTGTTTTTGACTCCACGCTGTAATCTGAAGTCTCAGCGTCTGGATGTGTTTGTTTCAGACTGACGGATCGCCTCATCAACAGATCAGTCAAAGCAATGAGACATGAGACAGACTGAAAAACAGATCACCTCCCAATCTCCATGAAAATACAGCAGCGGCAGACTTATGGCACCATCTCACTCCTTCTTCATTTTCTACTGCTGAGATGCCCTTGAGCAGTGCACCTAACCTCCACATAATGGCCCCTGTTTTATGGGAGTGCCTGCTCCCCCGAGGCTGTTTATTAGCCCCCGTTCAACCTATGGCAGAGCTTCTCATCCCCGCTCGGCGTGATTAATTATACTGATGGTTAGAGTTCTATAAAAAACTACAAACTGGAGAAAACTACCTGGATATGGCAGCAACACCCAGATCCTTCCTAGTAACAGGCCTCTATTCTGAGGCGGTGTTACATGCTTGTCACGGTGGAGTCGAGGGGTGTGAAGTCTGTCTGAGAGACGAAGTGAGAACTCCTTAAAAACCAGCGTCAGACATGAAGAAACCGTCAGATAATTCATCACAAAGACACAGATCCGACCTCACCCTGCCTCACAAAAACAAACGCTTCATTGTGTCGGCTCCAAAAGCATACGTGTAGGTCTTCATGTGTGTACGAGAAAAACATTAACGCACGCGCATTTCTTTCACTTTCACGGCAGTGTAGCGGTTGTAATCAACACTTGTGAAAACTGTGATCAGACAGGATGTGTAACACTGTGTGTGTGTGTGTGTGTGTGTGTGTGAGAGAGAGAGAGGTGAGAAAAGAAAGTGTGTTGGTGATCGTCTGAAGACCAAGGCTCCATCATCAAAAACAAACTTCATCAGAAAACTTGGTGAATGAATCTAAAATATTGAAACAGAAGCTGACGACGAGTCCAAGTCTGAGACTGTATCTGCTAAGCCCTTTTCAGATTGACATTCTGGAATATGTGTGGACAATTCAGTCCGGGCTTTAACCAGAACTGTGTTTTCAGACACACCACTTTTGCACCGGAACTTGTCCTTTCGGCTGCCTTCACACAGCAGGGAAAAGTTCCAGATGTCTGAGGGGGAGGGGGTGGGGGGTGGGAAGGCTGTACCCAGATATTGCATAAACATAGTGTGGCGGGCGTACATGCGTCATTTCCCCAAACAAAGCTAGTAATTCTCTCACTGATCAGACTTACGATTAGCACAATTTTGCAGACACGAAGACGCATAAGAGACCTGGATGATGAAACTTAATGGTTAATAAAGGAATCACGGAAGCGCTGTGATGCGCTTCATCGCGCATCCAGGAGACGGTACCATAGGAGGCGAGCTACCATGGTTCGCCGCATGCTACAGGAGCGAGCTACCCGGCGTATATGGAAACATTCACATGTGGCGAAGTTTTCTGTTCAGATGTGTTGAAAAACTTTGCCTTCCCGGTCACGTGATATATGTAATCTAGGTGCGCACTTACAGCGTCCCCCGCTCCCCTCCTCCTCCTCCCTGTCCGGAACTCGACCTCACCAGTCTGAAGCAGCCACCCTGTCCGTGACGAGTCCGGTCCTGTTACTAGGGGCTTCGTCCGGTCTAATTCAGGAAAAGGATTACTGGAGGTTTGTATTCAGACACAAAGGTCTTATGGAAAGAGTCCTGAACATTTCCGTTTTTCACGGCCTGTCTGAAGGGGCCTCTAGTGTGTGTCACAAGCAGGTGTTATACCGTCATCAGATTCTGTGACTCTAGGGGGGCCTGGAGAAAGGGTTGTACCTTTGAAATGTTTTTTTTTTTTTTAAATGTATCTTGCTTGAACGACTTTTCCCAAGAAGAAATACGGCCCCTTTAAGTGTTTAATATACGGTTACATTTTAAGGAAATGAGATGGTAGAGGACGCTGGCACACACACACAGCTTTTAACACACACAGCCAATGAGGCAGAGCAGAGGAGGAAGTCAGGCAAGCCCGACAAAATAAAAGTCCTATTAGAAGGAAATGTTTCCTTTTACTACGTTCTCGATGCTGCAGGGTTGTTCTTTTGTTACGCAGCCATCAGGATCCAATTTCTCCTTCATTAAGTCCAGGTAGCAGGCAGTATACAGCCACTAGGTAGCTGGCCTTGTTGCTGTCACCGCACGCACGCACGCACGCACGCACGCACGCACGCACGCACACACACACACACACACACACACACACACACACACACACACACATTAGGGTCTAAATGCCTGTTATCTTCCTCCAAAGCAGTAACATCAATAAATGCCTTGTAACAACAAAGCTGACACACACAGACACAACCGCACACTCAGGAATAATTTTTCCGAAACAAGATGAGAGGGACACACACACACACACACACACACACACACACACACACACACACACACACACACACACACACACACACACACACACACACACACACACACACACACACACGTAGCAATCAGAGTTCAGTAATGAAACTCCATGGTCCCTCGGAGGAGAAATAACAAGGTCTCAGACGACGAAGAGAGATCCATAGTTTGTCTTTAATTGACCTGATATATTACTACACATGATGGATGGATACACCGACACACACGCGCACACACACACACACACACACCCCTAGCTGGTGAGATTGCACTGTTTGCAGTGAATCAAGCCAATCACTTTGGCAGCCTCGGAGTTCACAGCAGCTGGTGAGTGGATGGTGTTCACACATTAGTTGCTGCCTCACACGCCAAACACAAGTAACGCACAAAATATCAAGAGCTGAGAAACACAGAAACACACACTTTTACTGAGTTAAAAACTGCTGTAGTCGGTCAAGAGGGATGGAAGTGTGAGCCTTGTGAGTCCAAACGGCGGGCAGGATGGAGCCCATTAAATGAAAGAGGTCCGACTTTAATCTACGCTCTTTGGTAATTGGCCTGTCGGGGCTGATTTGCATTGTTTCCACAGCAACAAGCATGGGGGGGGGGGCTGAGGGGTGTCAACGAGTATTAAAGGGGAGAGAAAAGTTTGGTATAAGATAACTTGTTTGGTCCTTTTAGATTAAATGCTGTGACGAGTGATTCATAAAAAAACTATATAAAAAAATATTTCCTCTATTTATAAAACAAACAATATTTAATGCAGTAAATATCAAAATAATAAAATAAATAACCAAAATGATTTGTTAACCTTAAAATCAGTTACTGTTAAAGTTATAGACCTGCTGGACTTTAACATCATCCTGTCCAAAAAACCCTGAAAGACAATTTTTTGAAAGATTACTTCAGCATAGACCAAGCTACTTCAAATGCTAGCCCGAGCTACTGCTAATGCTAACCCAATCTACTACTGAAGCTACCGTGAGCTTCTGCTAATGCTAGCCAAAGCTACTTCTAATGCTAACCCAGTCTACTACTGAAACTAGCCTGAGCTTCTGCTACTAACCCAAGCTACTACTAAAGTATGTCCAAGCTTCTGCTAATGCTAGCCTGAGCTACTGCTAATGCTAACCCAAGCTAGTACTAAAGCTAGCCTGAGCTGCTGCTAATGTTTTGGTTCCGTTGAATACCACATAGCTAACTTGCTTATGGAGCTATCCAGATACCGTACATGACTGTACAAAGAGCCATAGGGATCCTAAGTTTCCTCCCCTTCCATTCGGCTCATGGGTCCCTGAACAGAGCTTTAAAAGTTATTTTCTAATCCTCTTTGCCTTACGCCCTACAAATCAGGAACATCACAGCAGAATCTCTTCTCCCCCAGCGTAGCTGCTACTGACCACATGACCAGATTTATAGTGGTTTTCTCCACGTTTAATGTGAAGCTCACTAAACTCAGACATTTTCTCCTCGTCTGGTTTGATGACATGGATTTGGTGAGACGAGTATTTGCAGTCCTCTACATCTTTTTACACAAAACCTAAAATAACTTTTGCTGCCCGTCTAAAATAAGCGCTTCCTTGGCATCAAAATGCATCTTTAAAATTCACGGATATCATATGTGAAATCCATAGCGCATATCAAACGGGATCAGAAAAAAACGTATCGACTTATAGACTCATTCCTTTTTTTGGCACTAGGGGACCCATGGACGGGAGGTAAATGGGCGGGACGTAGGGTCCCTATAGAGTCATCAAGGTAAAACCACAAGGAGCTTCACAAGCACATTAAAAATGATTAAACAGATATTAAAAATGGGAGAGAAAAAAAATTAATAGCTTTTAATGGTATGATGTCATTTCCTGTCATGTTTGTAAATATGTGTAAATTGTGAATAATGTGCTGAAACTTAAAACTGAAATCACAGTTTCTACTAGAAAAATTATCACAATTGAATCTTTTTCTAAAATCATTCAGCCAAAGTAAAAAAACAGATTTTTAAATAGTATTGAATTTAATTCAATAGGAATAGTATAAAATGGCCGTGGCTGCTCTTAAAACATATGTTCTACATTATTTTGATAGTTTTCAATAATCATTGATACTGATCAACACGAATGATTTTTATCAGTATGCTTTTTTCTACATGGTCCAGCCCTACTCCTGGGTCATTGTGAGCTCTAACAGTTTAATGAAGAGAGGCTCAAAGAAGAGCATCTAGTAGGGATGAGCGAGCACACCACTATCTGTATCTGTTCAACCATCTAAATTATCTGTATCCGTACTCGGAGTGGGCGTGGCTCACCCCGGAAGTGGGTGTGGTTGAACTCAGTACACACAATACACACAATAGTAAAGGAACAAGTTTTTCAATAAACTCAGAACATGAATACTAAAGGACATGAATGAATGCAACGGAACTCATGCAGTATATGAACTACTAGAATAAGACACAACCTTTCAATTTTAATTTTTTTTCGTTTTATGATAAAACTATTTTTTTCTAAAGTTCTTGGCATTTTTTACCCACAAAGTTAAACAAAACAATGTTGATTAAGGTGTGTGTGTGTGCGTGTCTGTGTGAGAGAGGGAGAGAGAGAGGTTTTTCTACTAACTGACCAAATAGTCCTGTGTCGTATTTCGAGAGAGAGAGAGAGAGAGAGAGAGAGAGAGAGAGAGAGAGAGTGACCAACGCGATACGAGCCGTTTTCAGCTCTCTTGTCAAATGCACCGCTACGAAACAAGTAACTTTAAATGTTACACAAACTGAAAAAGAGGCGAGCTGAAGAAGGGAGTACAGATTACTGAAGCAACATGACATGAGAGAGCTACACAGAGGCCTCAGTCACTGTCGTGTGTTAGCGGAGCAGCACAGCTGCCTCCCGGCGCGGCAGAGACGGTTTTGTCTGTAGGGAGGGGCGGGCGCTCTGTGTGACTGGCCAATCACAGAGCGTAAAGACAGTCAGTTACCCAATGAGGATTCTCCTTCCACCCGAACACAGATAATCATGAATTTTACTCGTTTAATATTCGTACTCGTCAAAAATGCATTATCTGTACCGGATACTCGTCTGAAACGAGTATCCGGCTCATCCCTAGCATCTAGTGTAAAAACATGTTCTAGAACCACTTCAAAGGTTTTTTAAAGCAGATTTATTACAACGGGTTGATTTATGCTGCTGTTGATTTTATGTTTTGTTCTGTAACAAAACCTGAACCTGACTGCATCTAAATACAGATAAAACACCTGATGTGTCCCAGAGAGGGGTTTTAAATGTGTGCCATTATCAGATATGGATCATAAAAGGAGTAAAGAGAGATGACTCAGCCAGAGGGGAGGAGGGATGAAACAGGAAAACTTGTGATTACAGAATGGTTGTTGGTGTAAAGACGACAGGGTGGTGGAGGACAGATAAAAGCTCAGATAAATGGAGAACAGTTTTACTCATTTAGTGACTGGGGATGCTGGAAGCACCTTCGATTTTTCCGTGACTCGCTTTATGCTCTGGTGTAAAAGCAGTGGAGGTGAACAGAGTGGATTAGAGCTGAAAGCTGCATTTTCTGACACAGGAAGTCAACAGCGCTGTGCACTGAATTGGACAAGTGATGAAAAGTGGGCCAATTTTCATCACCTCTCCCAGTTTAATGTGTGTGTGTGTGTGTGTGTGTGTGTGTGTGAGAGAGAGAGAGAGAGAGAGAAATAAGTCTAATCACATTTACATGAACACTTTTTCAAATACAAAGTCTTAAAATAATTTTAAAGCAATCAGTGATGCATTTTAAAGGCTGAAAGTGAAGTTATAAAAACTAGCTTATGAACAACAAATGTGTTTTTTATTCTCTTGGCTTTGCTCTTATTGTGACATCATCCTCATAAAGAACACACATTATAGCAGCAGAATCAGCTACATGCCACGGACCCATGGTTTGACACTCCCTGACTTCTTAGCCACCTGAATCACTTCCGTAGCCTGGCAAGCCATCCTATATATGTGAACATATAGTCTGGCCACGAACCATTGACGGCTCTCAGTCGTGGGGCGGGATCTACGGTTGTCTTTCAAAATGTCAGCACGCAATTGGATAGCGCTAGGACCAATCAGAGTAACGAACAACGTGACATAATCACAGCGATGGAATAGCGGGAGGCATTAATGGCGTCTAACATCAATGATTTCTGTCGTTTTTGTATAAAAACATGTGAATATCAGGTGTACTGGGACATTGCACTACTTTGCATGATAAAAATAAGAAGCCGCTAAGTATAGCCGACAGACTTACGCACGTTGGAGTCTAAATAATCCAATGTTGATGACAAAGCTGCTTCAAACGAACGTGGTTCCTGCATTGCTGCCATGTTGTTTGTGTTCGCGGTCGCAGCGCTGACGTCATCGGCTACTCCCGCTCTGTGATTGGCCCAAAATATAGAGTGCTGTGATTGGCCCAACCAAAACTATAGCAAGCTGTGATTGGACAGCCACAGCAGCGGATCAGGCTGCGAGGTTTCCAATGAAGCGTGCCTAGACCAAACTCTGCAAAGCAAGAATTTGGTCTAGTTCACTAGGCTATCACTTCCGGGTTGCAGTGACGTTTTTTGTTCTCTATCGCCTGAACCTGCCGAGAAGAGCGGTTAGTCCGGGCCACATTTAAACATTAAAATAAAAACAATGGTTGTAAATAGTGTGTGTCCATCTACATTCATTATGAAGGCGAGTTAACAAACTCCTGCTTTGGGCTACAAAATGATGCTACATGCTAGCTCTTAGCCAAAGTTAGCAGAGTGTTGAGGCTACGCTGACAATGTTATCAGGAAGATAACATCATGAGTCTTTTTTGTTTCTGAAATGCTAATTCTTCTAACGTTGTTAGCGTTGCTTCCTCACTGTGCTAGTAAAGCGCTAGCATGTATCATTTAGAAACGCAAGGCAGAAGCTAACTTACCTTCAGAGTTATGAATGTAGGCGGACATACAATTTAAAAACTTTGTCTTTATTTGATTGTAGCCTAGATTATCCCGTGTAGTTGTTGATCGTTGTCTCTGGCAGGTCCTGCGGTGATAGCGCACAAACGCCATGGAGAACAGTAACACTAGTGTGACCCGGAAATGATTCAACTGGCTAAAAAGACAGGAAATGTCAAAGAGGGGGTCTGTGGCATATAAAGCCTATTATGGTTTCAACTGACTGAACTTAAACATAAATGTTCACCATTCTGGCAGTTTAAAGTTTTTAAAACATTGCAACTAAAATCTTCTCTTAAAATAGTTTTTCAAGGTTTTGTGGGTGTTGGGAACTCTGTTTAGTTTCTGAGAGTCAGAAATAATGAGAGCGCTTCGAGAGGCTTTGGAGAGAAAAACATTCAGAAAGTGACAACATTCACCAAAATCTAAAATAGATTTTAAACAAATTAGGGCATTTTTGAGATAAATTTACATGATGTTTGAACAGATGTCTTATATTTATCATCTTTGACCTAAACAAATTTCAAATTAATTTGATCACACATCAGTTTGCATGATAGCTGCACCTTTAAGCCTCCAGCTGGCCTCAGCCTAGTGAGAAACGGGCCTAAATAAACAAATCAGACTATTTACATCTCAGAAGTGATCTTATTTAACCACATGGTTGATTGTGTTTCAGTTATTTATAGAGATAATCCAACACTGCACGTGCTCGGGGCTCTGTGCAGGTTTCTGTACCTGTCTTCATCACATGAGAGTTGGCCGATCATGTTTCCACGTGTGGAGCTCTGAAGCTGCTTTGAAGAGAGGTCTTAGCTGTTTTCTGCTGCAGGGTCATCGCTTCTCTGGCTGTTTGAGCGAATTGAAAGTGAAAGAAACAATCTGACTTGAAGGTAGAAAGCCAAAGCTGTCGTGGCAGAAGAGACGTCTCGGTTTTAAAGATCTTATGATGCGTCGGTATGTGATCAAAGGGCGATAAGGCTGCTGTTTGATCAGAGACACTGTGAAGATTCAAACTGAACTTTCATGATGTTACAGAACCAGTGGACCTGAGGTCAGTTTACATGTGGATTCACTCTTATTCTGCCCTCCATCCGTTTGATAATAGTTAATAATGGTTTCTTTTGATTAGAAGTAGTGTAGTATAGTATAGTAGTATGGTATAGTATAGTATAGTAGCATGGTATATTATAATAGTATAGTATAGTATAGTAGTATGGTATAGTATAGTAGCATGGTATATTATAATAGTATAGTATAGTAGTATGGTATAGTATAATAGCATGGTATAGTATAATAGCATGGTATAGTATAGTATACCATACCATATTAATTTATTTATAAAGCACCATTTAAAAATAGCATGGCAGCTAACCAAAGTGCTGTACATAAAAGTGCCAAATGCTCGAACATATCAACAAAACACAAAGAAAGCATGGAAATCAGGTAAAACACAAAAACAGCACAAAAACACGGATAAAAATTCCTACTAAAAACTAACAGACAAAGAGAACAAGTAAAAAGTAACAGCACTATTGAAAGTAAAAAATAATGCAGCAAGTGATAAAAACCAATTAAAATGGCATATATAAAACAAAAAAAAAAGCTACAAGATAGTGCAAGGAGTTAAAAAGTCAGCTACTGAATCATAAAAACTAAATTAAGAAAGGTAAAACTAGTGCTGGACTTTCATGGAAATTGTCACGGAGGGAAGGCAAGGCTGAAAAAGTGAGTTTTAAGTGCCGACTTGAACCTGCTGACCGAGGGAGCCAAACGCACATGGAGGGGCAGAGTGTTCCAGAGTTTGGGGGCTGCATGAGAGAAGGCACGCTCTCCCCATGATTTATAACGGACCTTTGGAACAACCAGTAGCAGATGATATGTCGAACGAAGGTGTGCGAGTGGGGACATACAGAGTCAGAAGGTCTGCCAGATAGGATGGAGATAGGCAATTCAAAGCCTTGTATACAAATAACAAGACTTTGAAATGAATCCTAAATTTGACCGGGAGCCAGTGTAAATCTGCTAGAATAGGTGTGATGTGCATACGTCTGTTGGTGTTAGTTAAAAATCTGGCCGCAGCATTTTGAACCTTCTGTAGCCTGCTTAGGGCAGAAGCATTTATCCCAATCAGGACAGAATTTACGTAGTCCAGACGGGAAGTGAAGTGATGAATGCATGAATGACGGACTCAAGATGCAGGCATTTGAGGATTGTTTTAAGACGTGTGATGCGGCGGAGTTGGAAAAAACAGGATCTGACAGTGGCGTTTACTTGTGAAGTCATTGAGAGGTCAGAGTCCAGTTTCACACCCAGGCTGGTGGCACATGATTTGAGATTGAGTGAAGGGAGCATTGGGACACCTGAAGAGCCAATCGTGCTAGTGGGGTTAAAAAGTATGGCATCTGTTTTGCTGTCATTTAACCGTAAGAAGTTTTGAGAAAGCCAGGATTTGACCTCAGAGAGGCATTCTGACAATGCAGAAATTGAGTGCTGTTGGCTGATTTGAAGGTAGATCTGGCAATCGTCTGCGTAGAAGTGGTAGTTAACCCCGTGACTTGCAAGAATTTTACCTAGTGGTAGCATGTAAACTGAAAAGAGGAGAGGACCCAGGATAGAGCCCTGCGGCACTCCCCATGGAAGTGGGACATTAGGAGAAGAGCAGTCTTCTATATGGACACTAAAACACCGATCATTAAGGTAAGACTTAAACCAGTCGAGGGCAGTATCGGTCACACCAGCCCATGATTCAAGCCTGTGAAGGAGGATGGTGTGGTCTACAGTGTTGAATGCTGCGGTCAGGTCGAGTAACAGTAACAGCACATGGGAGCCAGAGTCAGTTAGAATCAGGATATCATTTAGGACTCGAATGTGTGCTGATTCTGTGCTGTAATTACGTCTGAAGCCTGATTGAAATGGGTCAAAAAGCCCATTGTCATCGATGTGAGAAGTATAGTATAGTATAGTAGTATAGTATGGTATAGTATAGTAGTATGGTATAGTATAGTATAGTATATTAGAATGGTATATTATAGTAGTATGGTCTAGTGTAGTATAGTATAGTATAGTATGGTATATTATAGTAGTATGGTATAGTATAGTATAGTATAGTAGTATAGTATAGTATAGTAGTATGGTATAGTATAGTATAGTAGTATAGTATAGTAGTATGGTATAGTATAGTATAGTAGTATGGTATATTATAGTAGTATGGTCTAGTGTAGTATAGTAGAGTGGTATGGTATAGTAGTATAGTATAGAATAGTAGTATGGTATAGTATAGTAGTATGGTATAGTATAGTATAATTGGTTCTAACAGAATATTCTTTTGCATGTCAACTTAACTGTGGGTAAGCCTGGATTTTAATATTGTCTAAAGATTTTGTAAGTATGACAGACCCCACGTGTGATGATGAAACATCATGGTCCTACAGTGTGTGCTGTGCGGCCACACGGCAAAGACTACACACTTCACTCCCATTCCCCGGTCAGACGGGGAATCTTGTCAAACGTCCGGAGATCAAACCTGACTTTAGAGTAAAGAAACATGGAGGATGAGGATTTGGACCTCCCTTCTCTTCTTGCAGCGTGCTTCCGTCACATCGCTTTCTGATTGGCTAGACATCACGTTCAACAAGCTGCACACTCAAATGTTCTCAGGGCACATTGCTCCTACTGTGATATCAGGTAAAGATGATCCATCATGTTGAAAATCCCTGGTGTGCTATCAGAGCAGTCATTCTGAGTAGAACAGAGCTATTAACACACCACACAGGCAGGAATATTTGATGAGATTATTTTAGAGCTATTACGGTAATCGGGGGGCCTTAAGGTTGTCAGGAGGGGAGAATCTGCTCATCATCAGTATATTATCGTCCCGTGTGAACCGGGCCTTAGACCATCATCTTAGACTAACATCAAACCACTTTTGTCCAGATGGAGCATCAGGATTAGTACCTTCATCAGAAACCTGCCATATCCAGTCCTGTACATGTCTGCTGCCCCCTGGTGGAGAATCAACAGGGGGAATGGGCCCGTTTGTTATATTGTTATTGAATTACATAAATAGCTTTTAAATAACCATTTTAGCAATAGATAGTTCTGTTTGAATCAGTTGTACTCTTTCTTCTTTAATTCAGGTGAAATGATAAAAGGTCTTAATTTTACCTGAACCAGACCACAGAGCTGGTAAAAGTGTAGTTTAGTGATTCAAATGAAGTGGTTCCAACTGTAACAATAATAATAAAGATGGGTGAATGCCAACACGCTGCTCTGATTGTTTCTGACACCAGACCGAACTCGCTCCTGAGAAGTGACCTTTGATGAAAACCGTCTGATTACCGCCGTCCCGACAGAACCCTCATTAACGCAGCAGCGACACAGGTAGCAGGAAATAAAAACACAATCAAACAATGATGCTAACGGTAATGAGAACAGCAGAGTCCTGAACGTTTGTTTCTTGCAGCATCAGGTCAAGGTGGTAATGAGTTGCTATGGTGACTGGGAGTTAACGGCGGTGTTGATTGGCGCTTAATGAGAGCCTCCTTAATTGTGTCAACGAGGGAGGGAGCTGTGAGGACTGTTTGTAGAGAGATGAAGAGAGGAAGTGATGACAAGAGTGTGACGGCTAAATGAAGAGGAGAAGCAGGAGGATGAAGAGGAGATCAGAGCAGATGGAGAGAGGCTAGTTAGGAGCAGAGATCTACATCGGTGTCTAATACTCCAGAACTCCTCGCTCCACAAAAACACACCACCTCACCAGATTTGATGCACAGTGTTTCCTCTGCGCTGTGACAGGAAGTGATGAAAACACAGACATGATGTGATGGATTTGAGCTGTGAGATCAGAAATCATCCAGCAGAGCTGTTGAGTCTAAATCACACGGTTTATAGATGTGGCCTTCATGATGTACTACACACACACACACACACACACACACACACACACACACACACACACACACTCAGCCTTCCCGTCGCAACCATCCATCCTGCTCGCTCTGGGCTCTCAGACACTTTAGAGGCTGATGTCATTATTATTGAAACGTTCAGTGACAGAAGCTCAGCAGGCTGACCCAAATATAACCAGAAGTCAGTTAAACTAACCCGAACCATACCAAACCAAACCAGACCAAGCTAAACCAAACCAGATCAAACCAAACCAGACCAAACTAAACCAAGCCTGATCAAACTAAACCAAACCAGACCAATCTAAACCAAGCCAGATCAAACTAAACCAAACCAGACCAAGCTAAACCAAACTAAACCAGACCAAACTAAACCAAGCCAGATCAAACTAAACCAAACCAGACCAAGCTAAACCAAACTAAACCAGACCAAACTAAACCAAGCCAGATCAAACTAAACCAAACCAGACCAAGCTAAACCAAACTAAACCAGACCAAACTAAACCAAGCCAGATCAAACTAAACCAAACCAGACCAAGCTAAACCAAACTAAACCAGACCAAACTAAACCAAGCCAGATCAAACTAAACCAAACCAGACCAAGCTAAACCAAACTAAACCAGACCAAACTAAACCAAGCCAGATCAAACTAAACCAAACCAGACCAAGCTAAACCAAACTAAACCAGACCAAACTAAACCAAGCCAGATCAAACTAAACCAAACCAGACCAAGCTAAACCAAACTAAACCAGACCAAACTAAACCAAGCCAGATCAAACTAAACCAAACCAGACCAAGCTAAACCAAACTAAACCAGACCAAACTAAACCAAACCAGATCAAACCAAACCAAACCAAACTAAACCTAACCAAACCAACCTAAACCTAACCAGATCAAACCAAACTAAACCAGACGAAACTAAACCAAACCAGATCAAATCAAACCAAACTAAACCAGACGAAACTAAACCAAACCGGATCAAACTAAACCAGACCATACTAAACCAAACCAGATCAAACCACACCAGACCAAACTAAGCCAAAACACATAAAACTAAACCAGCTAAAAGGCCCACCATGGCAGCATATCACAGTAATTCTGTGCCACGGTGTGTCCTTTGAATGCGCTGTGGTGGCATGGCGAGAATGTTGTGGCATTGGTAGTAATGTTACCACAACGCCAGGCATCTGGTTAGTAAATGTTTCAGACTCTTATTGTGAAGGATTGAAGGAAGTTCTGTGAGTACTGATGTAGACGCTGATTATTGTTGATTTGAAGTTTATCCAGTAAAAGGTCACCAGAGCCTTCAGTTACAATAATGATAAAAATGGAAGTTTTTGACTTTTTTCTTTCTAGAAACTGTGTCACAAAAATAAAATCATCCATTTGTGTTTTTTCTTTAATTTCCTGATTGGCCTAAAGTTGCTGTTTGACCCAATTTGAATGTTTTGGATCTTGGGAGGAAACAAATCACTCGTTTTAGGATGAATGACCATATTTGGTCATTAGTGCCTAAGTCTTGGTTTGCAGCCTAAACCAGAAACTCTTAAGAATTCACTTGGATGAATGAATCAGTTAATAATATTAAAAAGTAAAACATAAAAAAAACCCAGACAGTAAAACAAAAGTAAATAAAGGAAAGAGGAGATGGAACTGAGATTGATTCTTTCTGTTTAGTGAACTATGTAGTAAAAAAAGATGATTTTATTAACTTATTTAATGAGCAGGTTTTACATTTTCACCCAAACTTATTACATTTATATTTATTATTTATGAGTTTTAGAAGACGGGGTTCTTTCTCTTCTCCACCCAGTCAAGCAGCTGATCTTCAGACCACCTTAAGACATCCTCTTCTCCTTCACATCCTATTAAATCTGCTCCCCCGGGTCTCAGATTTAATGAAAAAGGAATGAAAGAAATCCCCCGGTCCACAAACCTGGTTAAAGGGGTTAACATATTATTGGACATTTCAAGCTGCTTTAATTCTGCCGCGGCAGCGATCCAGACTGTGTACATATCAGAGACAGCCATCTTTGAACCTTCACTCATCTCAGTGGCATGTCGAAGTCGTGGTTCGGGTCACACTTCAGAGTCACGGCGGGGGTGGGGGGGCAGGTGAAGGGATCTAAAGGAAGCAAGAAAAAAACTTTACACAAGAATAAAAAAGGAAAGACTTTTCCTCTAACAGCTGGAGTCGTTCCTGCATGACGGATGAATGGTTTTCACAGCATTCATTTTTACAATAAAAGAAAGACTAAAAAAAATAATTTGAATGGATTTCTGAGACCTTTAGAGTGAATATTAAAACATTTATATCATTGGTTCTTTTCCCTTTGTCCTTTGGTGTTTCTGCTATTTAGTGGCAGAACATACAATACCACCTGGTGTGTAAGAGACTGGACTGGGCTCAACTTTTTCTATTTTCAGCTATGGGTGGTTGGTAAAAACATTATAGCACTCTTACACTAGCCTCACAAAATAACTCAGACACACGAGCCCTGACCCATCCTCTCAGGCTCCAGATGAAAGTTCAGGTTTCAATCAGGGTCCCTTTATTAACGTTACTCAGTGCATTATTAAGCATTAATAAACTATTAAATAAATTATTAACAACTGCTCAATATTGCTAAGCAGACACCTCCCGGCCCTTTGTCCTAACCTTAAAGGGATATTCCACCCAAAATTGAAATTTTGTTTGTTGACATATTTGCCAGAGTTGGATAAGTGGGGAAAAACATTTTTAACCAGCCCAGTCATTCTCCTGACCCCGCTGTACTCCTTTTGCTTTAGCTTAGCATAAAACACAGCAAGTGAATGGTAACAACTAGCATTGTGAGTTAAAAGTCCTTAAGGGCCCCATATCATGCTATTTTAAAACTTTGACAGCAAAGGTAGACACAGTATGATACAATCGTACCGTTGACACTATTGAGATGTCATTTATCTCGAATACGAGTTATTTTTGTCAGCCTTAATTTATACCTGAAACACTTTCAGTCAAGCTCCGCCCATGGTTGCTATGATATAACACACCTACAACAGCATCTTATTACCTGTTATTGTGTTGGCTTTGGTAGTCCAGTGGTATAAGCATCTGCCTTTCCTCTCATTTTGCCATCTGCTGATGCCGGTTCGACTCCCGGTGGTGTCGGCAGTCATTTATTTATCCAGCTGAAGCAGATGTCATTTATTTATATTTTAGTTTTATTGATTATTTTCTGCAAAATATTTTGTGTCTCTAGCAATCTTTGAATTCGGTTGTTTCTAAGCAGCTTTTTAGTTGATTGCCTCTGCTCACCTCACATGGACTCACACTGGCTAAAGAAACAAAGAAAGTAAAAAACAAACAGATTAGTCCTTATATTCTAAACTGTTTACCAATAAAGGGTTGAAAACATAACACTGGCAAGTGTAGCTAAAAAAGAAGAAAAAGGTTACTGCTGAGACCGGGAGGCGAACCTGCTCAAAACTACACGCCAGCCTGACACGCTACCCACTGAATCTGTTACAAAGTAATTGTCGCCTAACGCACATTTCTTTGGGGATGCCTTGCACCTTTCAGCGGAGGCTTACAGCTGTGCTTTGTCATAAAGTAGTCTCAAGTCTTAAACCGCGCCTGTCATTCCTTTATGTTACTAATTATTTTCACTTGCAGTCAGTCTGATTATTTAGGTCACCAAGCAGAACTGGGATCACTGCTGAGGACCTTTTTACTCACAATGCTAGTTGTTACCATTCACTTACTGTGTTTTATGCTAAGCTAAAGGAGTGCAGCCAGGTCAGGAGAATGACTGAGCTGGTTAAAAATAGCTTTTCCCCACTTATTTAACTCTAGGAAATATGTCAACAGACAAAATTTCAAATTTAGGTGGAATATCCCTTGAAGGACACTTAATAGTTAACAATATCAGGAACAATAATAAAGGGACCCTTTGTTTATTAATGCTTATTATTGCACTAAGTACCGTTAATAACGGGACCCCTACTGTAACGTGTTACCCAGGTTTCTTTGCTTTAAACTCATTTCTAACTCATCAAACCTGCGGTGAGAGGAAGTCAGAAGTGGTTTCTGTTTCTCACCAGCTGGTTTGTTTTTCCAACCTGTGATTTATCGGTTTGACTGTTGAACAAATGAACTATTTGGCTGAAGTCATTCGCCGTATATTACCCCCGCCTATAAGAAACACATCAAAAAATAATACAGAAAAATGATTTGGTTGCTCATGCTTTCCCTCCTCTCGCCCTCGATCGCCCACCGCTTCAGTCTCAGGGTTAATAAATGTGTGCACAACGGGGGTTTGTGAGTGCACACACACACACACACACACACACACACACACACACACACACACACACACACACACACTCACACACACGGAGGTGGCGTTCATCACCACAACAACAAAACTCTGAGCTACACCACTCCAGTGACTGTGTGTTTCTGCATCTATGTGTTTGATTTATTCAAAGGCTGAAGGCTGATTGCTTCCTCAGCATCCACGTCGCATCAGAAGGAGCCGCAATAACAACCCAGAAATCTACATGGAGGAGTGTTTGTTGTTTGTGATTACTGGTGATTTACTGGGTTTCTGTGTGCTGGTTCGAGGGTGTCCTCCACTCATCCTGCTCTCCTCTGTCCCACATTCTCCACACAGATTTGGTCTGTAAGCATTAGAACGCGTGTTTACCAGCTTAGCCGGGCTTGGACTCGAAGTCTAGAAACATCAAACGGCGTTCGTTTCCCTGAAAATCAGAACGTTTTATCTCACTGCTACCGTGCACAACGGGGATAGCTCCTTCACCGAAGCTTCTCCGGTGCTGATGTCCATTTTTCCAGCTGTTTTTGACCTTGAACGCCAAAACTGTCAACAATTAAAAACATGAAAAACAAACAATGTAGAATGCAAAGAAACACAGAAAGAGCATAACAAGGAGACGCTCATCTCATTGGCCTTTAATGATCTTTGGACCAGGTCTTCTACAGCTTACCCAGTCGTTCCTCCACCACCCAGACACCAACCAGAACCGCTCGTTTCCATCTGCCTCTAGTTGGTTTTGCTCTCATGAGATCTTTTCCCCCGACACTTCTGGTCTTCAGATGTTTCTGCTTTTAAACGAGTGTTTGACTGAAGGAGGAGTTTAGATGTTAACTTCAGCACTGTGACCTCGTGTCACTGGTGCTAGTTCTGGATGCTAATTCTGCTCATCTAGAGTCAGGTCATGTAGGGAACAGGTCCAGGACAAAACCTCAATGTCCCCCAGCAGGCGGCAGACCAGGCGGCCTCCTGAACCACCTCAGTTGATTCTTTTCTTTGAAGAGGAGCAGCAACTCTACTCTGAGCTCTTAACTGAACTCAGCTACCCTATAGAGGACGATCCTGTCCAGTATCATGTTCCTTTGGTCCTGATCCACATCTTATGACCATAGATGAAGGCTGGAACTTGAAGGGACCAGCTCCTTCTTCTCAAAAACAGACCAGAGCTTCTGTCCACCATCCCCCATGCAGGAACATCCACCAGGATACCAGAACTCCTCCTGCTGAGGCAGACTCGCTGATGAGATGAATAGGAGGGACTCTGGACACCGTCCCACATGTTCTTGTGCACCATCCCATCCTTTTCAGCATGATCGGTCCCAGCTTGCGTCTCACAAAGACACCATTCAGTCCCTCGGGTTTCTTAGACCAGCTGGTTCTTGGACCCTCGGTGATAAACCTCTGGCTCTGGAGCTTCTGCCTTTGTTGTATTGTCCTACAGGCTGACCTTTTCATGGCTCTGGTCAGGCGTCCTCATGCCAGTTTCTTCTTCTGTTTGCTGATAAACCATCTAAAGCTTCCTCCTCTTCCTCGTTAACCCTTTAACGTCCACAGCAAGAAAAAAACGAAATGAAAATGTTTACTTTTGCATTTTTGATCAAGGCAACAATGGTCATACGATAATGTAAATGTAATTTAATTGAAACAGTTCCTAATTTCTTACACATTTATTTATTTGGGAATTCTTTCCTTCCAGTGAATTTCTGTTCATGGTTCAGTTAGGTATTAGGACTAAAACATACAAGTAATTCAAGGCGGTACTGCTGGTTCAGTAAAGGCCACAAAACAGTAAAACAGGACATTTAGACCCAAATAAACAGCAGCAGGTTCTAATATTGTCCTCTTTGGCTGATAAACTCTCAGCATCCTTTAATTTATTTATCACTTGATTCTTTTTTTAACTCAAAGAAAAGACAGTTTTGACGTTTTGACCACCAGCTGTGGTCATCCGTCGCTGTCGGCGGCTTCACTTCCTTCTCCGTCAGCAAGAAAGGTAAAACTATCTTTTCTCTGTGTTAAAACAAGTGATATATGAAGAAAAAAGATCCTTTAATTTAGTTCCAGACACAAACTTTCATAAATACATCCTTTTGTTTTTCACTCAAGTGGAAATGAATAGATTTACCCCCCAGGAGCAGATAACCAGGAGAGGACAGATCGTATAAAAATGTCCGTTTCTATAAAACGGTTTGTCTGTCACCACGTGTGTTTGGTGGGTGTGTGCCTCATCAGGAGAAGCCGGCAGACTTCAGGGACCTCTCTGTTCTTGGTCCAGTTTCTAACCGCTGATGAAGGCCAGAGGGGAGGGAGATGTGCATGTAAATGAGTAGAAAACAAACCAACGAGTAGGGCTGATTGGAGACGGGAAATGAAAGGGTTTGAAGAATGGAGGGGAAGAGAGCTGTGTGACAAACATGGAGACGTGTCAGGTGGAGGAACAGAGGTAAACTGATATTTTAGTAGAAATAAAAGCTGAAGCTGAAGACGGAAGCAGATAAGTAGAATAATACATGAGATAGAGGAAGAATTGACATTATTACTGCCTCATTGCCGTCGCTGCTATCTGCTCAGATTGTGTTTGCGTTGGCAATAAGTACTTCTTTATTCCTCGCCAGTAAAGCACCTTTTGAAATGAACTGGAAGAAATGAATGTGTAAATTTAAAATCTGCCAGCTGAGTTCTTTCCCGGCTCCAAACTCAATCTTTTATTTTCCTTTCATTTGAGATTGGTGATGATAAAGCGGGTTTGTTGGGTTCAGGCGATGGACGAGGGCCCGGCGTTTCCTCTGGGATAAAAGCCGCGCTGATGAGGGCTTTGTTGGGCTTTTATGAAAACTCACCCTTCATAAAGACGCTCAGTAATAATGTTCATCTATCAGCCCTGGAAACAGAGTTCAGCATTAGCATACGACACAGACGGCTTCAGAGGGGCTGTGGAGTCTGAGCGTTCAGGTTTGATCAGAAACACCGTTAAGGTTGTCTCTGAGTTCAGCCAATGAAACGACAAGTTTTATCTCGCGTCCGGACCGTAATGACCTCCAGTTGTTGATCACTCTGACATGGGGGAAACATCTGCTTGTGATCTGGACTCCCGTGGTTTTGACACAAACAAAACACCTGCATGAGAGGGAAGGCTGAACCGTAACAAAACCGAGGTTTTCATCACGTAAACTAGTTATTAACTGCATTAAATCTCCTAGAATCTCAGTCGCTCTTTCTAGGAAACAATCAGATTTATGGGAAACAGGCTGAGTGTCCTAGCAGGTTCCTCTTCAGTGGCTCACTGGACTTTTGAGTTTGAACACTTTTGCAACACATTAGGGTCATAAGGAGCTGACGGCAAACAAACGGGGACCGCCGTAAACAAAAAATGTCGTAATGATGTCTCAGATCTGTAGTTGACCCAAGTTTCTCGGTTTGGTCTCCAGCTCTTCCCAAAGCTGTCTCACATTTTTTAGGACGATTCAAAGAATAACCCGAGAATGTTTTGAGTCGTTTTGGAAAGACTTGTTTGCAGTGCAGCGAGATTCTGGCTGAATTTTCAGCCTCATTAGGTTTTGAGCTGATTTCCAACACCAACATGATGATTTTTCAGCGACCCGAGACCTCAGGGTTCTGATGCGGTCGCCGTAGGTGACGATGTGAAACTGAGACGTAGTTTAAATTGTTTATAGGACTCAGTGGGGGTGTTTGACTGGGAAACAGGCTCATAGTAATAATAACTACTGCTGTGCCTCAGTCTGAAAGTTTAAAAGCAGATTAGAGTCTGAGTCGCTGTTTCTGCTTTTCTTAAAGACGACTCGATCAATCTTTTCTTTGGTTTGTGTATCTATCAATACCCCCCCCCCCCCCCCCCCCCCCCCCCCACACACACACACACACACACACTTAAATAAGAGGGGACACACAGAGAGGAGCTCCGATGGTGTCCTCAGGCTTTGTCTCCAGACCGGAGACGATAATCACACACCCACACCCACACACACCCACACCCACACACACACACACACACACACACACACACAGCTTATATGGAAACTGACTCTGAAAGACTCAGCGGGTGTGGGGTTAGGATCCTCGCTCGATGTGGCGACTCCGGTGTGACATTTGGAAATGTGCACGAAGCCGAACACTTCCTCCCGTCTCGTCTTCGTCTGCACAAACGTGAAAAGACAAAATCATTCAGGTGTTTGCAGCAGCCTCAGAATGAAGTCGTTTGGGTCATTATGTGACTCAGTAGGTGGCGTCCTCATGAGGAATGGCCTCTTGAATAGCAGCTAGAATAATAATTGTTGTTTACTTTGATCTAAAAGATCCTCGTGAGGAGGACTTTTCTCATCTTTAAGCTGGCCGGTTTCTTTGTTCTTGTTTTAGAGAGAAATAAAACCATGAGTTTATCAAAAATTCTGATTTGAACTAAATTTATTTTATGTGTAAAGAAAGTAATCATGTAACTGAAACCTAGTTGTGTCCTGAAATGGACCATCCCATTAAAGGTCGGATCCAGGAGAGAAACTCGGATATCTCCTTTTCCGTAGAGATAGTCCCCGTCTCCTGCTGGATGATCTCACGGTGTTCTCTGGCCAGAGACGATAAATCATCTCTCTCCCAGGAGCTCCTTCCTCTGGGATGTGCTCCATAAACCTCCAGATGGAGGTGACCAATACCAGAACCACCTCTGCTGACTCATTTTGATGAGGAGGAGCATCTCTGCTCCAAGCTCTGAACCCTCTACCCTACGGAGGAATGATCCAGCCTTGGAACCGGCACAAACCCGGCCTAGGCACGATGAGTAGATAAAGACCTACAGTGTCCTGGATTCTTGTAGCTCCGCCCCCTGATTTAATCTTACTTGAACCTGGAAGGTCTCAATGAGATCCAACATCTCCTTTTGCAAAGTCCTGGTCACCGTGGCGTCAGGCCGACTGAGTCCAACACGTCGTCATCTGTGAAAAAACAAACGAGTCTCTGAAGATCTTCAGAGGCTCTTGGATGTATGAACAGGAGGAAGTGAGTGAAAGCTGGAGGGAATGTTGAAGAACGTTGGTCCATGCCCTCCTAACGGACTCAGCTGATCAAATCCGTTATCAGAGCAACAATCACCTGGTTTTCTGTTGAAGCTCTGTTTGTCCACTCAGAAGGATTTCATAATTCAACGATGAAAGAGCCTGAAGACGCGTGAAAAAGTGAAAAATGTTTACAGACTAATCAGAATAAAGGGATTCAGCTGGATGAAGCTCCTCCAGAGCGAAACATCAGCAGGGGAGAAGTTTTACCACAACTTCACAAAGAAGCCCTGAAAGGCTCTTTGTCTCAGCCATCAAGGGAGCAGATTTCTGCTCTTCAAAGCTGCGTCGGAGCACCGGCGGTCCCGTCGTGCAGCCTGTCAGAGACTCCGGAGTTAACGGGGAATTCATTCTGGCTGTTAGCGTTTTAATTGAATGATGTTGTTGTAACGAGCAGCTCGGAGCCCTCCAGCGTCTCACATCCCGTTTTTTTTAAAACTGAAGATGATTTATCGCCTCCATCCATCTGATCCGTCTCCTTCCAGGTCGCGGCCCGGATCTCTCCGCCTGTCACTCCGTCACTCTCAGCCAATTAGAGGCTAGCTGCAGGTGTTTAACCCCGGGCCTCGCCGTCACTCGGCTCGTCATGTTTCTACTCTCTTTATTTAATCCACTTCCTCGTTCACTAAACATTTGATCTATTCTCACATTTCCATTTGATTTGTTTCCTTCATGTTTTTTTTTGTTCTGATTCTCCCCTGCACCCCCGCCCCGCCCCCACGTCTGTAGGCAGTGGTGATATTAATAAAGCTGGATTTGAAATAGATTTGCTCCGTTTTGATTATCATGGCTGCACATGACGTGGCTCGCAGCGTCGGTGAGAAATCAGCTTCAGAACGAGTCTGGATCCGTTTCATGGTTACAGAACAAACACTGGAAATCACCATCAGGCCTGAATTTGAATAAAATTACCTAAATCTTTTTTATTTTGTCTAAAGACTTAAAATTAGTGTTTTCTTATAAGTTAAAATAATTAAATTTGAAATATTTCCCAGGAGAATATCCCAAATTTTAAGTTCAGGCTAAAGTAAACTATTAATGACTTATCTGGTTAAATCAGATGTTTTTAAATGCTAATTTAAAAAACTGACATGTCTCTCTTGTTTTATGTTGTTTAAAGGACCTAATTAACCCTTTAATGACACATTTTCTGCAATTTTTGATTAACTTTTCATACAAACATATATTATATAAGCATGGTGAGCTGGATTATTCCACCAGATCCAAATATTCAGGCTGTATTTTTAATGAGTGTCGTCTGAGATCAGAAAGTCCTCAAACCTTTATTTTCAATGAGCCGTGCTCCAAAAACAGAACAAAAAGTGCTACAACTAATGGTTTAACTGTCAGCGGTTGACTCCACGCTGAGAGGTGTAATTAAAATCCACTAAAAGGCATCTGCTACGAGTCGATTTAATCCAATTTATCCAAGACGCGGCGCTGCAGGGTGGCGCTTTGTCTGCTGCAGCTTAAATCTTTTGTTATCGTCTGTTTTAAATCCTCCAGTCTGACGCGTTTCTGAAACTTCCTCCGACAACAGGAGGCTTCCAAGGTGTGTGTGTGTGTCAGAGTTTAATGAGCCGTGATGATTTAGGGTTTGATAACGCTGAGCTGAGGAGGTTTTTCACAGATAAAATATTAATTTAGTTTTACGAGTTAAATCTGAGAATTTCCCCAGATGCTTCGGTAGAGACGGAGCGTGTGTGTTTCCATGTGAAGGGTCATGTATGTTACTTATATAAAAGGGCATTGCAATAAATCACACACACACACACACACACACACACACACACACACACACACACACACACACACACACACACACACACACACACACACACACACACACACACACACACACACACACACACACACACTTAATCCTGCGAGGAGAACCCCCCTGTGAGGGGTGCGTCTGATGTTGCTTGTTTGCCTTTGAGGGTCATCTGTGTGTGTGTGTGTGTGTGTGTGTGTGTGTGTGTGTGGTTTTAGATAGAGGTTAGGCTGTTATTGCTTCAGAGTGAGGATGCAGATAAAAAGTGCAGCCTCTGCAACATATCAACAGTCACACAGTTAATGTTGCACACACAGCATTAAAGCCTCAGGTAAGTGTGTGTGTGTGTGTGTGTGTGTGTGTGTGTGTGTGTGTGTGTGTGTGTGTGTGTGTGTGTGTGTGTTAGCATCTCAGAGTGATGTTCCGTAGCCTTCGGTCAGACTAGTTCCAGTAATAAGTCATTTCCCTCTAAATTCCCGTACACCACACACATAAAACATGAGAGGAGCGAACACGCGTCCCCGCCGTGTTTCTCCCAGAGGGAAACCTCTCCGTGTTTCCTCTGACACCGCTTGTTCTTTCCCTCTGATTTTTTTATGTTTTCTTGCCTTTTGGGATTTTTTTCAAAAGCAGAAAAAGTGAATCAAAGGCACAGAAAGCTAGACGAGCGAGAGAGCAGCTCCGACACGAGAACAAGATACGATTTAAAAATCAGTTTAGAGGATTGTTGTGTGACCAGGTGGGTCTGCCAGGTAAGCAGGACCAACACAGTCCTGCTCAGAGAACCAGGAGGCCCTACTTTCATTTCTGATTTATCTGTTTCTGTTGGAGCAGAGCTGCTCGTACGACTGAAGGGAACAACTAACTGATGGATTCAATAAAAACAGAACAGAAGGGTTAAATTAATGTAAATAAGCCAATCTTAGTCATAAAGACGAAACTCTAAAGTAGGCTAAGAACAAAAGGAAAACACCTCTAGGATCCAGAGGGAGTTTTAATAGAAATCTGCAGGAATAACGGAGCATCTTCACAGAGGTAATTCTCAGGTGTTTAACGGCCATACCTGCATGTGACATCACTTAAAGTGGGCAGTGTCTCTGGAACAGAAGGAAGTGCTGTGACTGGAGCGATATAAATAATAATTCAGACGGTTTCTTTGAGACAACCAGCAGAGGTTAAACCAGCGGTTTAAAAACGGGTAATAAAGCCTTCTAACGTTACAGGAATGAGGTTTTTAGCTATCCAGCTAGCCGTGAGGATCGCTCCGGTCAGAGAGGAAGCTGAACAACTCGATTTAAAAAAAAAAAAAGTTTTTCCTCTCATCAGACTTTAAAAAAAGGTTCAAGGCTGTCAGAATAAAATAAAAATCATTTTTAGTTTGTTAAGATCGAGAAAACAGATGAAAGTTTTTAACAGCATCAGAGGAAAGAGCGACCTGGAGTTCTTATGTTTTTACCAGCTTTATGATTTTTGACTCGACTGGAACAAAATGTGACCCTTTTTTAAGAAATGGCTTCCTAACTTCTCCAGTTATATTGATCCCAGCCCGTGGCCTTCAAATGAGACGATGTAAGAAAACTGAAACAAAGGAGTTCTTGGCTCTGCTGAGTGAAGGGTTAGTGTTAACCCTAACCCCCATTTTACCCAAAAACCATGGATTATCTCCCTGTGTGATGTCATTAACCTTAACTGTGTTACCCGAAAGTCAACTGGCCGGTCCAACGCTGCTTATTCCTGAAACGTGCACTCAGGTTCAAAATGAATCATTTAAATAAATAGAACACGTCTGACAGTAAATATGAATCAGTTGTTTTATTTTATCTGGATTATTTCAGAATAGCAGTGAGTCCAACGTCGTGTTCATTCCCATGCATTAAAAAGGAATTTTCCCTCCAAGTTATATTAAAACTGTTGCATCCAAACATGTCTAAAAGCTGAATCGATTAAAACGAACTTGTCAGTGACAGAAATAATCAAATACAACCGAGCGTCACTGAGGCAAAGCAAAACTCCAAAAAGGAGAATTAGAGGAGAGGAGCATGGAGGAGGATGAGGCAGTAAGATTGATTTCCTCTCCTGCTCTTCCTCTTATTCTCATCTCACTGGAACGACTCCCTAAAGTCTCTGGATTAATGGCTCCATTTCTGCTGCTCATTCATCAGATTCAGGAAGGCCTCCCAAAATCCCCATTCCTCACCAGATCCCAGCCTGAACCGGGTACCCGCCTGCCAGACCATCCAGCGGGCCTTTAGGTACCGTCAAAGACACTAAACAACTTTACTTCCAACCGTGGGGGGTGGCTCCATCCATCGGAGCGAAACGCTCGTTAGCAATCAGCCTCAGGTTAGACTCAACTAGTCGATCTCCGCTCTGGTGTCTTCAGTTCTGGTGTCGTATGGATCAAACAGAACAGAACAGAACAGTGTTGATGTTCATGATGAATCTAACCCAAACCAGCCGACTGGTTCTGGTTTAGACAAAAATAACTTTAGTTTTTAAATCCAAGATGAAGGTGAATATTTACCGCTAAAAGATTTGATTTCCTCCCTGATGCAGCTGATGCTGTTTTTTCTGTTTTCTAACAGCGCTTCTCACGTATGTTCCGCCTCTTTTATTTATTGTATTTATATATATAATTTATTTATTTATTTTTATTTGTTTTTTTATTAACTGTGGAACTTGTGTTTGTTCTGGTTGAGGCTGAAGGTTTTAGGCTGGTTCTTCTGGTCCGATTCAGTTCAAAATGTAGTTCAGTTGTAGTTTATTACCTGTTTGGCTCATTTTCACTCACAGAAAACTTCAAGAGTGTTCTGTCTGCTGATTGGTCTGATTGTCTGTGGGCGGGGCTGATCCTGAGCTAGCTAACAACAAATATCAAACCACGACTCTGAAATTCCCCCCAGAGCCAAAATGAGCCGGTCTAGTTGTGTTTCTGTCTCCAGCTGGTCACCAGCAGTCAGCTGAGTGAGGAACTGGGTTTGGGAACGTTTACCCCCCCGTTGGGTGGTCGTTCTGACATCACCAGGGTGGTTTATAAACCCCGTTTGAAGCAACACGCTGTGATTATGAACGGTTGTTACGGAGCTGCAGATGGAACGTTTTCTCACCGTTTTATAAACATCAGCTGGTGATCAGCTGGTGACTCTAACCCTAATGAGGAAGGTTAGAGTCAGAAACACTTGTGGCTGAAAACGGTGGTTGTGAACGCACCTTTCTGACCATTAAACAGCAGGAGGATCAGTGGCTGACCTCATGTGGTTTTACAGCATCTGTGGTGGTTTTAGATCGGACCACCATAGACGTGATCTGTGGCTCTGGACCAGCGCCGGACCTGATTCCAGCCCTTTATTGTCCTTGGACCATGGGGGAGTGCTCCTGGTCGTGGACCCGGTTCATATCTTCCTGCAGCACGCCTCGCTGTCTGGCCCGGTCACATTGTACACCAGCTGTGCCGTCGGCGCTGCCCTTTCCCAGCGTGTGATAGCTAACACGCCAACCCTTGACCGCTCCTGATTAATGAGGCTGGAAGCCTCCGGTTGGACCGCGTCCCGTGGAGGAACACCGTTGTTCATGCACGCACAATCTTCCTCATCTGTCATTTTGGACGTTTTTAACCAAAACTCCTTAAATGTCTGTGATCTTCTGGGTTTTCATCAGCAGAGAGCTCCTGAGCAGATGTAAATAAAAAACATGAATGGATGAAAATAATTAAAGATGCATGGATGTGGTGAAAGATAGAGAAGGTAGAGGGCATAAATCCGATGGATGACGGAGGAAATCCGGCATTCGTCACCAACAAGGTCGGCTCAGGTGGGTGACATCATCAGCGTTTGGATGTAAACAACGTAATAACTCAAACGGCGCCTCCTGCTTCCTGATCCTTCCTTCTTCACAACCTGTTTCTGTTCTTTTAAGCTGATTCCACAGTTCTGTCGGCGCGTAATACCGTATCTCATTCTGCTTAATCAGAAATTAGTAATCTGATTACAGTTGGTCCGTCCAGATTAGCAGACAGATCTGTTTCTGGTCTGAGTGGAAATCCCACGTCGCTGAATGGGTTTTTCTGTGGAAGTGGGAGCAGCTCTGATGAGCAGCAGATACGGAGGAAACCGGCTTTTTAATCCACTCCCCGGAGCGGTGATGAGTGATTACGTCGCTGTAATTGAGGAATTACAGCGTGCGTGTTTATTATAGGATCCATCTGCATAATTACAGGTTGGTTCCCATTTGTTCTCTGGAGAAGTTTAGCTGAGAAATGACTTTAATGTCTCAGAAAACACCTCCGCTGAATAGTCCGTCTGACGGAAAAGACCTTCATCATATTTTATTTTATTCTAATGATGTGATTTTATAATTAAAATCCAACAAAGACTCAATCATGAAGGTGGTTTATGGATTAGGATTCATCCCAATAAAACCAGTTAAATCCTGAGTCCCAGGTGAGGGAGGGGGAAGCTGAACATCTTGAGAACTTGAAGGTCCTCGTCTCTGATCATGGAGATGCTGGTCCTGGAAGGCAGCAGCTGTGTGGGACGCTCGCTTAATATCACGTTTCTGCTCATAAACTAAAGCACAGCAGATGGTTAGGACACACACACACACACACACACACACACACACACACACACACACACACACACACACGATCTGGGATTAGGCAGCATGAGTAGAAACCACCAGAAACTTCCCAATAATCTGAAACCAGCCACTAAGTAACCTGGAATCATTTCAGGGGCTAAAGAAGGAATTTTTCCTTTATTCCCAGGGAATCCTGGAGCATCCTGGAGCGGGACCATATGTTTTCACAGTACCGTTGGTCTAAGATGGCCTTTTATCCCGGATCCGGTCGTCTGATCTGATCGGATCGGGATCATCTTACTGTTTTTCTGTAAGAAGCTTGTCGGAGCGATCTGATAATCCGGTTACCGACCCTGAGGTTAATTCATATTCTCTAGTTTAAGGTTTGTTTGTCTAAATCATTAAAAACATTTTAAATAAAACAAGCACACAACTCATTTTTAAATAAAATCTAAGTTTAATTAAATAAATGATCAGTCTAATAAACATAATTCCCTAAAAGTGTTTCTAAAATATGGAATAAGATTATTTACATGAGCTTATTATCTAACGAGCTCCAGGTGTTTTCTATATAGCTCCTGTTTTATTTATATTCAGTGACCTTTTTTGGGGAAAATTTGTTTGTTTTATATTTTTTTTGTCTAAAGCTAATAAAACAGGAAATAGCCTTGGTTTAGTATTTGACTTCCTGTTTTATTTTGAAGTCCTGTGGCCTTTCCTGTCTGATTGCTGCACCTGTTTCAAATGAAATCAGCTAGAGGAAACTGCTCCTCCTGCTGTGTTTACTCTGGTATTTTTACTTCGGTCTCGGACGGTTTTCCTTGCAGGATTCGTTTCTGTTTCAGGTACTTTTTTATTTCCTGGATCTGAATCTTTTCACACTAAAACTGTTAAACTAGTTTGTAAAATAGTGGATCAGCACTTTGAGAAATGAGCAGAATATCTGAACTATTTAGATTTTGCTCTACTGTCTCAGTCTGCATGTTGGTTTGATTAGGGTTCAGCCTCGCGGACGGAGCAGAAACCTGTTGGTTCCATCTCAGACGGTTTAACCTGCAGCTGCTGTTAAAGAGGATTAAACAGATCTGTGTTTCCTCACTACCCTAACCCTCAGAGCGTCCAGTCATTAAACGTTCTGTCCGTCTGATCTGATCCAGATCCCGTCCACGGGCCGCAGAATGTCAACGTGGTGGACGTCCGAGCCCGCCAGCTGACGGTCCAGTGGGAGACGTTCGGCTACGCCGTGACTCGCTGCCACAGCTACAATCTGACGGTAAATCAGCCTCCAGCAGCCGTTTGGATATGGAGGTCCAAATGTGCCAAACTGTGTGTTTAATGAAATTCAAAACAATTTAACACAATTAAATTTGTGGATATTTTAAACCGTATTTATGAATTCATGTTAATGTCAGCTGTGGGCGGAGCTTACGCTGATCATATTTTATTGTTTTGGGTCATAGTAAGGTCAAAAATCATGTATAAATGAAAAAAATAAATTCTATTTATTGAAACATTGTTTTTTTAAATAATTCTGTTAGTTTAGTAGTTTTTCAGTTTTTGAATAAGTTTAGGTTTTTTTGTTCTAGATAAAATGTTCCCAAAATGAGGTAAAATGTAAAAATCTCTTATGATAACAAGGTGAAGAAGCAGTGGATGTAAAAATAATGAAAAAAGCAAAAAGATGAGTTGTTGATTGCTTTTAAAAATTCAAAATAAATGAATTTCCTAAAAGGAGCTTCTAACCAACAAAATATATAAACTTCAGACTGTTATTTTGATAAAGACATTATTTCGTGATGCTCTGCAGCAGGAGATCTGAGCATAAATATATATATATATTCTCTGACTCATAACCCTTGTTGTGTTCTTATAAACATCTTTTAGAGTTAATTACTAAAACGAGTATATGTATGTGGGACCTGCTTGTTTAAATTCTTCTTTTTTTATTTCCTTGAATATAATTAAACACTGATTACATTTTTTAGTTACCTGGTGCCCTGCAGGTAAAACTAAACAGTATCTGAGTTTAGGAACCGATCCTACAGGTGTTGGTTTACTCTCTGTGGTTCTGACGTTTATTAAATGTGTTGTTTGTGATTCTCAGGTCCAGTACCAGTATGTGTTCAACCAGCAGGAGTTTGCAGCCGAGGAGCTGATCCAGACGTCGTCTCACTACACCCTGAGGGGCCTGAGGCCCTTCGTCACCGTCAGGCTCCGGCTGGTCCTGGCCAACCCGGAAGGCAGCAAGGAGAGCGAGGAGATAGTCAAGCAGACGGAGGAGGACGGTGAGTGATGACGCCGCGTGTGAAGAATGTTTGCAACTCTGACATCAAACTTTATAATTCAGTATCGATCTGCTGAGCCGGGTCCTGGAATCTCGAGGCGTTCCGACAGCTCGGCGTGTGATCCGAGTCTCCCTGGAGGAACCCTCTGGCACCTTAAAAAAAAAAAGTCATAATGAACATCTCACAACAGCCGGCGGCGCCTCGTGGAAAACAAACAGCAGAACGAGACTCACCTGAACCCAAACGGGCCGACAGACCGGAGGAGTTAGGAGCTCTAAAACTAAATATTAACATTTAGAGACAGAAATAACTAAAAGTTACACAGACTGGTGTCTGAACATCCTGACTTCATGTTGTTTATTTATTTTGGGGCATAAATTAACTCTTTATGCTTTAAAAAACAAAATCATATCTGTGTTTATGCAAAGAACAAGGTTGTGAATAAAAGCAGCAGCAGGCAGTTTTGTCGTTTTTAGCTGCTGATTTGATCCCAACAGGAAACTTGTTAATGTTTCTAGATCATTTCTAGGATTGGAATTTTTATTTTAAAGACTGTTTTAATTCAAGGTGTTTTTTTTTTTTTGGAATGTTTCTGATCAGTCAGTATCTTACCTGCAGCAGATGGATGTCAAAGTGACCTCAGTTAAGCCCCCTTCAGACAGGCCATGAAAAACGGAAATGTTTGGGACTCTGTCCGTAAGACGTTTGTGTCTGAATACAAATATCCGGTAAACCTTTTCCTGAATTAGACCGGACGAAGCCCCTAGTAACAGGACCGGACTCGTCACGGACAGGGTGGCTGCTTCAGACTGGTGAGGTCGAGTTCCGGACAGGGAGGAGGAGGAGGAGGAGGAGGAGGAGGAGGGGAGCGGGGGACGCTGGTGCGCACCTAGATTACATATATCACGTGACTGGGAAAGCAAAGTTTTTCAACACGTCTGACCAGAAAACTTTGCCACTTGGTGATGAATGTTTCCATATACGCCGGGTAGCTCGCTCCTGTAGCATGCGGCGAACCATGGCAGCTCGCCTCCTACGGTACCGTCTCCTGGAAGCGCGACGGAGCGCATCACAGCGCTTCCGTGATTCCTTTATTAACCATTGAGCTTCATCATCCAGGTCTCTTATGCGTCTTCGTGTGCGCAGAATTGTGCTTAACGTAAATCCGATCAGTGAGAGGAATTCTATCACTTACTAGCTTTGTTTGGGGAGATGACGCATGTACGCCCGCTGCATTATGCAATATCTGGGTACCCCCCACCCCCTCCCCCGCAGACATCTGGAACTTTTCCCTGCTGTGTGAAGGCAGCCGAAAGGACAAGTTCCGGTGCAAAAGTGGTGTGTCTGAAAACACAGTTCTGGTTAAAGACCGGACTGAATTGTCCACACATATTCCAGAATGTCAATCTGAAAAGGGCTTTAGAAGAATCAGAGAGAAATCCATATAGATTAGTCAAGCTAACAGCTAATCACAACAGGAACGTTTAAACGGGGGATTCCCATCATGTGGAACAACTCAGATTTAATCCATCCGTCCGTCCGTCCGTCCGTCCGTCGTGGGGGCAGCAGCCTAAGCAGAGAGGCCCAGACTTCCCTCTCTCCAGCCACTTGGCCCAGCTCCTCCGGAGGAATTCCAAGGCGTTCCCTGGCCAGCTGAGAGACATAATCTCTCCAGCGTGTCCTGGGTCTTCCTTTAGGTCTCCTCCTGGTTGGACGTGCCCGGAAAACCTCACCAGGGAGGCGTCCAGGAGGCATCCTAACCAGATGCCTGAGCCACCTCAACTGGCTCCCCTTGATGTGGAGGAGCAGCGGTCTACTCTGAGCCCCTCCCGGATGACAGAGCTTCTCACCCTATCTCTAAGGGAGAGCCCAGACACCCTGCAGAGAAAACTCATTTCGGCCGCTTGTATCCGTGATCTCGATCTTTCGGTCACTACCCAAAGCTCGTGACCATAGGTGAGGGTAGGAACGTAGATCGACCGGTAAATCGAGAGCTTTTCCTTCCTGCTCAGCTCTCTTTTCACCACGACAGACCGGTACAACGCCCGCATCACTGCAGACGCAGCACCAATCCACCTATCGCTCTCACGATCCATCTTTCCCTCACTCGTGACCCCGAGCTCCTCCACTTGAGGCAGGACCTCGTCCCTGACCTGGAGAAGGCAACTCGGATTTAAAATATTTCTTAAAATTTGAACAAAATCAGAAAAAAATACACTTTTGTCAATCGTTTGTCACCATTTCTCAGGTTTTAAGCTGCTGTGACTCAGTTATCCTGATTTAATCTCTAAATCAGTACAAGACTGTACTGAGGGACTGAGATTCACACCAAGTCCTGAACTTTCATGACCCTCTGGTATGATTTTATTTCAGGATGTCGGTGGTAAGTGCTTCCTGTTCTGTAAATTTGTTCAGAATACCATCAACATGAGAGCTAAACCCTGAGGCTCACGCAGGGAACCTCAGAGCCCTCAAGAACGCCCTCCACCCTTTTAAAAGCTTTCCATTCAGGAGGAAAAAAGCTCAAACTTGATTAATTTATGCAGCTCTAAAATGTTTAATTAGAGTCAGAATAAGGGAAACCAGTTTCTTCAAGCCTAAACGCAGTAAAACAAACTACCCAACAGGAGGAGTATCTCTCACCTTTCCTCTGTCTAAAACCCGTTTATTAGTCTTTTTACATCAGCGAGGTAATTAGGGGCTACAAGCAGCAGCATAAAGGAAATCTAAGTGTTAGCAGCGTGGAGCAGAAACTCCCTGAGAGGAATCTAAAGCCGTAACGCTCCCGTGTTTATCCGTGTTATTTTATAAATCTAGCAGGTGAAACAATTTACTTGGACTTGATTAAAACCTGAGAGGCAAATATTACTATTATAAACCAGAGAAGATGAGTCGTGAGCCAGAGAAAAGTAATTTCACTTCTTAATTGCGAATCTCTCCTATAGCCCCTAAACACAAGGTTTAAGATAATTTCTGTGTAATCAGCAAGATTAGAAAGTAATAGAAAACCTTAGATGTGTGTATTTATGTGAGAGGCAGAGGCTGCAGCTCTATAAAGCCATTACAGCACAAACAACAATTAGCCTCCGTGTGAACAATTGCTCTTCTGTTCCCTGATTACGGAATTACAACCAGGAGATTAACGACGGTTAAATAAAAAACCATTACGGACAAAACAATTAAAGCTTTTTTTATTTCTTCCTACCCCCCAAAGTCATTCCCGCTCCCCAGACACGTTTGATTTTTTCAGGCAGTTTGTGTGCTCAGCTAGCACAGGGAGGCGTTTCAGGCTGAGACGAGATGTTCCCCAGAAGCTGCACTCAGAAGAAATTAGTAATGAGATCAGCAGAAGATCCACGAGCCCCAAGGATGTTGGGAAGGAGATGAGAGTGATGTTTTCGTCCTGATTATCACGCTCTGAGATACCCCAGCTGGTCTCAGACAAGCTGTTGAGAGAAGTCAGAGGCGTTGCTGTGGAGGGTGAACGCGTCGTTCTGAGTCAGCGGAGCCCTCTGGAACAAAAACAGGAGCTTCTGAAGGGGTTGTTAGGAGATTGTCTGATCTCCTGGACAGCATGTGGACTGGAGGCACTGATAACGTATGCTGGTTCGTCTGCTGGGTGGGGTGGGTGGGGGGGGGGGGCATGGCAGCAGCAAGGCTGGAATGTTGATTAGTGCAGCTTCACAGGTCGAGTGGATTTGATTCATTCTGGGTCAACAAGCATCGTTTTAGTCGTAGAAGGTTCGATAAGAGTAGCAGAGCTTCGAGTAGCCCCAACCCCCAGTAATCCTTTGGACCGGGTACTCAAGTACTCGTGTGAGTAGCTCTTTGTCTAGTTCCTCACTAGTTCCTTCAGGTCCTACCTCAAGGGGAGGAGTTTACATTTCTTGGAGTCTTGTTCATTTGCATTGAAGCTGATGCTGAACCAGTCTGTTATGGTGAAGGTGGAGCTAAGCTGCTCAAACTACGTTCCAACGTCCCTGATGGTGAAGAGCTTTGAGTAACGACAGAAAGAAAAAGTTTGAAATGGTACGAGTTTCCTCCTCAGGATGTTCAGAATCAGCAGGGATGGGAGAAGAAACGGCTGCTTCTCCATGTCGAGATGATCCAACTGAAGTGGTTAGAACCCTCCCATGATGACAAGACCCCAGGCCCAACCCAGGACACATGTAGGGATTACTTCTGGCCTTGGAACTCCTAGGATCCCAGGTGGCATACATGACATGTCTATCATTGGCTGTGGGCCACATGTTGACAGCTGTTTTGGTAATCGGTTCTCACGATCAGACTGGATCAGGACTGGACTTCAGAAAGTCACGTGAGTGAGGTCAGGTGTGCTCCTCTCTTGTAGCACCTGCAATACCAACCAACTGTCCCCAGTTAGCGTGGACGTCAAAACCACGCCAAGCCAGGTTCCAGACTCCCATAAAGACATTTTCCCTCAAACATCTTTTTGGACACGTTCAAGACAACGAGGAAAATGAGAACCCTCGCAAATATTTTGAGACCCAGCAGGCGAGACTCCAGGTTTAGACATAAATCCTGCTCTGGTCGCACGTTTCAGGGTTCCTCAGAAACAAAGGAGAGAATAAGAAGCCAATGAGGAAACAAAGAAACCCATTACATCCCAGCAACGATGATACGAGTTCAGCTGAGGATATAAACAAAGATTGTGGAACAAAAAGAGCCGTAGAGGAGGCGCTTTGTTCAGACGATGGAAGTTAATCAAGTTATGATTAATGTGTTAACAGCTGCCCTTATCTTCTCAATGAAGACTGTTTGGTCTCATTGTCCAAGGCACGCACGCACACACATGCACACACACACACACACGCACGTACACACACACACACACACACGCACCAGATATTTACACGCATTAGGGCACACGTCGTGTCTTCTGAAAGCCACAAACACAACTAAGTGATAAGGTGTTGAATGTAATAACGGTGGTTAATTGCGTTTCTTTGTTGGGGTAATTTAATGCCCTCGGCAGGCCGGGCCTCGATCAACACCTCCCAATTACTAAACACAACCGACCGTCCGCTCTCTGAAACGTGTCTTCATGTGTTGGGTTGGATTTTACTTAAAATGTGCTTTTCTTAAAAAACAACATTTTCTTAGATTATTTTCTAATTTTATTCCCAAATGAACCCACAACAACTACAACGGTTGATGTATCATCAGTGTTTTCTTTGTCCATCATCCCACGTTCATTCCTCCTCAGTTGATTCTGTTTAAAGGAACATTTCTGCCGTTTTTGACCGTTCTTTATCTGCAGCAAGGACCCGACCTGCAGCCGTTTAGCTACACGGCCATGCCTTAGATGATATTAGACATCCGACCAGAACCTAGACATCAACACCAGAACAAACGTCCCCAGTGCCAGGTTCTGGTGCAAGTTTTAAGCCCCGCCTTCTTCAGTCAAATGAATAGAAAACATCAGATTGTTTTTCTAACAGGTTTAGTTGCAACTATATGGAAACATATTGCCGTCAGTCAACAGAAATGAACAGAGCAGCAGTATCTTGTAGTAGCAATAATGTTTCTCGTTATAATGGGAGATCAGTTTTGGAACAGTAAAGGTGTGATTTACTCCAAGTTAAAGAAGTAATTGGAACAAAGGGGTGAACTG
The DNA here is from genome assembly GCA_006937985.1 of Aphyosemion australe. Taxonomy (NCBI): domain Eukaryota; kingdom Metazoa; phylum Chordata; class Actinopteri; order Cyprinodontiformes; family Nothobranchiidae; genus Aphyosemion; species Aphyosemion australe. The sequence continues at coordinate 785,975 of SSNS01000057.1, read as the reverse complement.
CTGAATGAGTCCGTAACTCAACAAATCACACTCGCTAGTCAGACTGATAGCTTTGCTCACTGAGAGAACAGGAAAGAGCTGTTTTTCCATTCTTTTCAAAGTAAAGGACAGATTTACCAAACTGTGGTGAAATGCTGTCCCCTAAATCTGCTTCCTAAAAAATCTGACTCCATCTTATCCTGCTGTTTCTTCTAAAGAAGACGCAAACATCCCGTGGCGCCATTTTTAATGCTATAGCTATCTCATTGTAACGAGATATTAAAGTTGTTTTAACGAGAAACTTTATTGTAATAACGAGTTTTAGTGTCGTAACATCAAGAAACATTCTTATTACAACAAACTGCTCCTTTATTTTCTCCATGTGGAAATACGCTTCCATACTAGTTATTAAACCAAATTCTACATGACAGCTCTTAGTAAACGAGATGTTTTGGGTTCATGTTTTCAACAAATGAAGAAGAATGGAAGTCCGTCCATGTTTCCATCTATGGTCTGTCCACCAGGATACGCCTGGCTTCCTCTGTCGCTAAAGGTGTTTGGCTAGAAGAGGTCAGAGGTCACGCCTCTGGGGGAAATAAATCTGTACACACACACACACACACACACACACACACACACACACACACACACACACACACACACACACACACACACACACACACACACACACACACACACACACACACACACAGCTACTCTTCCTTCCAGCTCTGTCTCTTCTCAGCATTTTGAACAATTCACACCTGCCTGTGTGCGTGTGCGTGTGTGTGTGTGTGTGTGTGTGTGCGTGTGTGTGTGTGTGCGTGTGTGTAACAGCCTGTTACTTCTCTCCCAGACGAGGTGTCTGACACACTTTCAGTCTGCATGCTTTCGTAAAGATGTGTGAAAACCTCCATCTTCCCGAAAACACACACACACACACACACACACACACACACACACACACACACTCTGCCCTGTTACTAGGTAGAGTTCAGCAGTAAGCCTGCATCACTTTAAGGAACCAATGAATGATTAGTGTCTTAATTTGGAGTCTTAACAAGAACCAAGAGAACCGAGCACATCACTCCTGTTCTTAAATCTCTACACTGGTTACCAGTTAACTACAGAATCCATTCCAAAGTGCTTCTACTAGTTTATAAATCACTCAATGGCATGGAGCCAAAATACATGTCAGATCTCCTTCCAGTATCTCCACCCAGCAGGACTCTGAGGTCCTTAGGAAGCAGTCAGCTGGTAGAACCGGGTCAGACCCAGACAGGGTGAAGCTGCTTTTAGCTACTATGCTGCACACAGATGGAATCAGCTTCCTCATGACCTCAGATGACCCCAACTCTAGTAACTTTCATGCGTTCATCAGCCTTTGAATGAATGTTTCTGATGCTGCACCTTCTGCACTGTGTCTGCTCAGCCTTTAACTTTTATTTCTTACATCTAATTTCATTTGTGTATTTTTAAATTAGATTTTATAATCTGCTGTTTTATGTTGTTGCTGATTTTGCTCATGTGAAGCACATTGCATTGCTTCTGTGTATGAAATGAGTTATATTCCATTTAACCTTTAGGTGAGTCGATAATGAGTCTCTATAAATAAAGCCGCCGTGCGTTAATTTAGCAGCAAGTGGTTCTTTTGTTGCAATTTGATTTTTTTACACGTTTATCAGTTCAGATCAGAAACGTTAATTTACTCAATTCACACAAAGTACTTTTCTGTTTTAAAAACTGGTATTTATTCCCTCTTTGAGTCATTTTATCCTTTATGAATCTGTTAATTTTGACACTTTGGGAAGAAAAATGAAAATGATAGGTTGTCAGTGATCACACTTTAGTTACTCTGTTGGATTTTTGGTTCACTTATTGAGTTTATGCTCAGAAATAACACTCTTTAATTTAAACTTTTATTGAGTTTTGGTCAAAGTTGAGCTTTTATATAAACTTTTATTGGGTTATTTTGTCAAAAACCTTGTTTAAGTATCTCCTATGAAGCTGCTGTATGGGTGTAAAAATGCAGATTATTTTCATTTAGCATCTTTCCTTACAAGAAAACACCTAAATTATACTTTATATGGATTATTAACCTAGATATAATTACGTTTTATGCTACTGGTCAGAGCTACTATTTCTACAGGGTTTATGTTTATTTAATAAAAAGAAAAGTGTCATCATCAGCATCATCATAGCTAAAAATAAAGTTTTCTGCATTTTTGACCCAAAACCAACAAAACAGATGAAAACAGATTCACCTTAACGTCCGTCTGTGTTTTATGATTTTACAAACGAAGCGACGCTCATCAAAAAGCTGATTAGAACGGCAGCAGACTGGACTTTTCTGGCTGTTTTCATCAGAATTAACACAGAGTTTTATCACGTGTGACGTATTTTAAGGTTCGAGGAGGAGAATAAAACGGATTCTGTTTGTGTTCCTCAGCGACTCCTAATGTGTTTAAAGGAACTTTAATCTGAAGTGAATTTAAAGACGTTATTAAATCTGTCGCTCCCAATTCCTGCAAACATCCTCCGTGATGAAATTTAGCGACTCGAGCCGCCGGTTCGCCTCACCCGGAGCAGCCCGTAATACGATTTTAGACATCTTAATATTTCTTAAGAAAAGGCTGTGTTACATTTAATTAGTAGAATTAAACTACGAGAAACTGAAGTGAAATCTGATTTCTTGTTCTTTGATTTTTCCTCTGCTAGTTTTTTTATTGTTCTGCAGAATCTGCAGAGTCACGGATCGGCATCAGAATAAAACGTCTAACGTTTAGAGGGACTTATGTTCCCAGTGTCTTTTTAGTTTTTACACTAAAAAAAATCAGCTTCAAACTTCCAAGAGAAGAATGTTTCATCAGCTGTTTTTGACCAAAGATGTATTTATGATTGTGTGAGACGATGAGTAGTAACGTATAAAAACCATTTAGAGGGAATATTTAGTCTTTGTAAACACACGGGATGTCTGTAGTTAAAGTTTGATGATCGATGCGGTCTGGGCCGGTCAGCTCTTAGTGAGAAATAATAAAAAATCTGAAGTTTTCCATTTTCATACATCTCTGTTGGTCATGTGGAGGAAGAGGAAAATAATACCTTAACTAGCTGTGACGCTGAACAGAAGCATCAGCTGGTGCTTGTAGGACGTGAGCTGGAACAAGACACATTTCATCCGTCGTTAACGAGGAATCTGAGCTCTACGATGTGACTGGATCAGGGTTTATTATGTCTTCATACCAATAATATTTCTCATAAATTCGTTTTTTATAAATACATTTAAGTGAGTTTTAGTGACGTTTCACAAGGTAACATGGAAAACACAAAGATACGGTCCTGATGTTGGAATGCTGACGGAATATTAAACCTGTTTTCTGCTCCATCCCTGCAGTGCCGGGCTCGGTACCGATGGAGTCTCTACAGAACACTCCGTATGAGGAGAAGATCTTCATGCAGTGGAAAGCTCCCAACGAGACCAACGGGGCCATCACGCTGTACGAGGTCAGTCCCAGGACGAGCAGGACCGTGTGGTTCCGTTTAAACACTCACATTTACCGATCGCGCTCAGACATATGAGGAGATTTGGTTTGAACTTTTTTTAGAAGCTTTCGAGTCGTTTTTGAGAGTTTAATTACTTGATTTAAATCAAAACAACTCATGTTCTCAAGTTTGGGTCTCAGGAAGTTAAAACAACTTATGGTTTTGAAGAGTCTCCACTTAAGGCACAAGGACACGTCAACATTTAACAACTTTATAATTCAGAAACATTATATTCAACTTTGACCTTTTAAAGGGAGGCCAGCACAAAAACAGCTGTTTTCTCTAAGGACACAAAAAGATAGAAAACCTTGAAAATGTCATCATGAATCCTAAGAGACGTTTGAAAAACGTTTCTGTTTGTGACATCACAAACGGAGCCCTTTTCAAACGTCTGGTTTTGGGCAGATGACTCCTATTATTTACTGTGATAAACGCATTATTCCTGATTTCGACTTCCTCTGTGACAGCGAAACACATGCATTCCCCCCCCCCCCCCCCCCAACACACACACACACACGGTTTTAGACTCGGTCACACCTTCTCTGTGGCAAAACCCAGCAGGAACTCAGCCAGGTCTGTGTGATGCAGGGATACGAGAGGCAGACAGGAGATGGGGAGCGACTCAATAATTCATTAGATGGAGGGAACACACACACACACACACACGCACACACACACACACACACACACACACACACACACACACACACACACACACGCTCTCATTAACCAGCACTGTTTCAAGGCCTCAAACGCTCCTCAGGTTCAATATTTCACCTTTAAAAATTTACACTCAGCCTTGAGTTCCTGCCTCAGTCGGATATTTTTTCCAGGTTTCGACTCATTTTGGATCCAGTCTGAACCGACAGACGTGTTGGATTACCAAATGTAACGGTTCTGATCTCTGAAGCCTGACATGGATGGTCCAAACAGGAGGAGCACAAAGAAAACAAAAATAAACCCACAAAGGTCACAGAACTGTTTTAAACCCAGAACGTCTCTGTAGCCGCCAGAGAAACAGGAAGTGATGTCAGAACAAAAGAAGGTACGACGAGAGAGTGATGATGTAATCAGTCAACTGACCAATAACGACTCTTTATTGAGTTGAGGCGCCATCTTTGAGCTATTTCTGAGAGGAGCTCAGGACTTCCTTTAACCCTTCACAATAAGAGTCTCACACATTCAACTACCCCAGAAAATCTGCAGCCTAATATTCTTAATCTCAACAGTATTATTTATTAAACAGTATTAATAAACTATTGTTCTGGTCTGACACGTGTGTGTGTGTGTGTGTGTGTGTTATACATTCTCTAATTTAGATTTAAGGAGACGTGTTGAACTGAGTTAAAGAATTCCTGATTCCTGATTTTCTTTAAAGTTTAATTGAAATGAACTAAAAATCCTGAGATGGAACAAACATTTAAATTACCTGCTCCACACACACACACACACACACACACACACGCCTCTGCGGTGTTCTGAAACCACTCAGGACCGTTTCTCAGACCTCCATTAGACCTCCACCAGGAGCTTGAAAACCACTCAGCGGTCTCTGGACCTCCTGGGACCATCATCGGTTTCTCCTTGTTTTCTGTCGGTTTCATTAATATCAATGTGAGCGGGCGGGCGGGGGCGGCGCGGCTCTGCATCATCTGTTAAACATATCAGAGCCTCGACACAAAGCACCACTATTAGAGATAATTACTATAATTGCAGCTATTGACGGGATTAAAGGCATCATCTGCAACATCTAAAGGGGCTCTTGTTGTGTCCTCTGTTGTCTCCTCTTTTCTTTTCTTCTCTCCCCATCGCTGCTCTTCAGGATGGAAACCAGATGAATCACACCTGGGGAGGGGGAGGAGGGTGGTGAGGAGAGATAAGGAGAACGAGGAGATAAAACCTGAAGTAGAAACGCGCTGGAGGAGCTCCTCGTGACGTGATTAGAGGAATAAATCAGTGTGCAAATACGATCACTCCATCCCAGAGTTCTGTTACTATAATTGTAGCTAATTACTGGATTAAAGGACACATCTGGAGGAGATCTAAAGGGATCCACCTCCACCTCCCCCCTCGGTTCAGCTCGGCTATCGTTGGATGATGTCTGGGGAAAGCTAACCTCAGAGGAGAAACAGAGAAACTGTTCTTTAATCGGTTCATGTAAGAAAATAAGTTACAACATGATTTTTTTTTACACTTTTCCATTTTTTAAATTTAGGAATGTTTAGGAATTCCTGACTGGAACGTTTAGACGCGGCGGTCCTAAAGGGTTGGATGTCAGATTTTTGATCTGATATTAAAAATGACTGAATCATGACTCTTTATGAGTCAGAGTCAGCTGTTGGTGAGTCTCAACCCTAAATGATCTCAGCGTCTGTAACACGGAGCGAGCCTGAGCCGGGTTCAGTCCATTAGCCGCCGCGGCCATCTTGCCTCCAAAGTCACCCAGGATGTGCATCAGTGATTACGCTCTGCCGTAGACCTTTCACCTGATTGGCTGAGCGGACTCTCCCGAGTCCGTGCATCTTGGCGTGACCCCTGTGACCTCTTAGCTAACACTCAGACTCACTGCTCTGAGAGCGGAGAAGCACTCAGATCCGCGGATCACGACCCTGTCAATCCCTTCTGTGATTGTAACATCAAACCAGTGGAGCGTCACCGGTTCCTCCGGTTAACGCTCACCCCCCCGCTGGCCTCTGCAGAGTTATTCCTGAGCTCCGGCTCTCAGAACGCACGCCGCCGCTGACATCGATTAGAATAAAGCAGCCGAGCGGATCATTGGATCAGGACTCTGCTGATTGGTTTTGACCAGAGGAAGATGCTTTTTGTTTTTCCAGTAATTCTGTTTGTTCCGTCTCAGGATGTTTCCTTTATTTAAATTAGATATAAAAAAACAGAATTAGTCCAAACACAAAGTTTTTTTTTTTCTCCAGTTTAAGGCAAATTACTTCAATTACAATCAGTAAAAATGAGAGAATCTGGTTTTAATAGGTTAAATGTTTTCAACGATCTTAATGAGAGAAACCATCAGATTAAACCCTTCAGGTCCGTTTGTTTACTTAATACAGCAACACTAAGAAATAAGAATAAAACACCCTTTTTAACCAAAATGACTTTTCTATTATTGACCTGAAACGGGCGAATGATTGGCAGCGATGCTTATTGTTTTATTTATTTGTTTACTTATTTAGTGCCAGATGTAAACAGATCAGCTTTGCTGCTGTAAAATATCACACATCATTGTTTTCTCACTTTGAGTCAGTCTTTAAAAATGACTTCAGCCTGAAGTGTTCACGTTAAATCTGAATATTCTGGATAAACTGAACTTATAAAATGTGATTTTGATGCTGTTTGTTTCTTGGAAATGAAAATGAAACAATAATAGTTAAATCAATACCATAAAATAGGTTTGAAGGAATATTTGAATCTAATTTTAAGACCTCCGAGTGTTCCTGGGGGTTAAAGAATAATTACAGTAAAACGTGTTTAAAACAGCAGCACGTTCCCGTAAATCTTCCCAAATAAACCCAACTTTAACTCCAGCTGAGTCGGCGTTTTATCAGGATAGATGCGTCTTCCTGTTGGAGGATTTGTTGAAACACTTCCAGTCCTCCGTCTCCAGGCTGTAGTAAATTTTAAGGCACTCAACGGCCTTTTAGTGGCTCCAAATCCTCCCTGAGAGCTGGAAAACAAAAGATATACGAGTGTTTAGCTGACAACCCTTTAAACCGTTTAATCCACCACGCTAAAGCAACAGGCGACTAGTCCTTCCCGCCCGATCCGGCGTGTGAATAACTCCGCTCTCCAATTCCGTCCGGCTCAAACGGACTCTTTAATCAATCAGAGGGATCGATGCCGGCAGCCGGGCTGACATTTATTTCTGCGGGTTCCTCGGTTCCGTAGCAGCAGACGTCGGAGATCGTCTCCTTACCGCTGCTTTCTGAAGAACAGCAGTGATTTATTTTCATTAGCGGAGCGGCGTTGGTGCGATTTCCTCAACTTCCACTCAAACGGAGGAACAGACGCCGCTCCGCTGACCTCTGGAACAGGAAGTTCAAGAAGCTAGCAGACGTTTAATCTCAGGATCCGAGTGCCAAAGTTAGGATTATTAATGAAACGGTTTCATTTGATCAGAAAACATCACCAGAGGTTTCACTGAGTCAGATGAAGCTAAAGGTGGAGATTAACCCTAAAAATAATCTGAGTTTAATCTTAAATTACCAGACTGACACGTGGACAAAGATATGATGGTGTGGTAATGCTGACATGAAGGCGTTTGACTTGAACCAAAATAAAAGATAAATAATCTTAAGTGATATTAAGAAAGGAGAAAAAGCCAAAAAGGAGGAAAAAGAGCCAAAAATGATAATAATAATGATAATAATAATAATAATAATAATAATAATAATAATAATAATAATAATAGTAATAATAATAAACCTAAAGGACAAAAAGAAATCCAGGAATGACTTTTATTTTGTTTCTACTCTTAGTCAAACTTTGTCACGTGGAAACAAAAGTTTATTTCCTAAGTCTGGTTGGTTCTGATGAAGTCCTGAAATGACCCAAAAACCAACATAAATACAAACCAGAGCTCATCTTTAAACATTTACCTCTGACTCCATAACCAACCTCATCCTGGTCGTGGGTCTGACGGGATGCTTGTTCTGGAAGTTTGATGCATGGATTGTATTTATCTGCTGAATCACAGAAGGTGCTGATAATGTTTTTGCCTGTTAGCTGAATACCTGCTGAATAGAAGTGATCATGGCGTTCATCTACTGCTGGTCAACCGATCCAGTTCAAGATGGCCGTCTCGAGGTGATAAATGTCTAAAACTCTGGCTGTTGAAGACGTTGAGCTACAGTTCTGCGTCCGTCCTCCAGAATCTTTCCCAACACAATCGTCAGACGTTTGGACCAGAACTCTAACAGCTGATCTGAGGGCCTTTTTCACACCTGGGCCTCGGTTCCGTCATAATTTAGTTCATTTGTAGATTTATCCTGTGGTTCGGTTTCTTTTCACATAGAGAAAAACACCAACCAGGTGAGATCCTTCAGGCTGCTGATTGGTCAGATTGTCTGGGGGCGGGGCTCCCAGAGGTTGGGTGTTCTGATCCTGAGCTAGCTAACAACATGCTCTTTGCTCCTGGTAAATCTGGTCATCACTCCGGTAGCGGGTCTAGCTAGGAGCTACTCGGTAGCCCTCCTGTATCCCAGAATGCAACACTGACCTGCTAGGAGGGTGCCTGGCTCAGACCAGCAGCGAGGTCATTGTGACGGATCGATGTCGGGTCATGTTCACACTATAAACGAACCAAAAGGTGTCGGGTGATCCGCGGACCGGACTTTAGCGGTGTGTTTACCCGTGAGGTTACAGGTGGGGGGAGGTGCTCACCAGCACGCCATCGCTCCACCTGATGATTGAAACTCAGAGGATGAAGGTTCTTTTGACTCAGAGTCTCGTCTCCTCCTGTTTCATCGATATCGCTCTATTTTTAGAGCGTCTTTGAAGTCCTTGAGCTTCCGACCCGGTTTACTCCGTCTCACCGGCTGTTGGTCCTGCAGCAGAACCGGATCCGATCGCCGTGTGCTCCAGGGTCCCGACGCGGGGCGGTTTGTAACGGGACACTTTTATGAGCCCGTGCCACAATCGGGCAGAAATAAAACAGAAGAATAAAATATTTAATCAGACGGTATTTACACCTTATTGGTGGTTGTTGATGCTCTTTTTATCACCTTTTATTTAGGTTTACTCAGTTCAGGACATTTTTAACAATTAGAACTTGAAGCATATTCTTTGAACTTTTGTGTTGATGAAGTCTCAGATTCATCATGGACGCCTCATCCCGCCCGTTTCTGTCTCTGACGCTGATCCAGAACCTAAAACGCCGCCAGGCAGCAGCCAGGAAGTCGTCAGCTCAGGGATTTTGGTTTTTTATGTGGGATTGGGAGCAGCAGCAGCAGCACATGTGGCCCACATCAGCTTCACGTCTCGTTCTGTCACTCGTCTTCACTCCTCTGGCAGGAAGTTTGTGTCAGACGAGGAGATTCGGGCCAGCTCCTGTCAGCGTGTCAGCCCCGGCTCGGGTTGACTCTGATCACCTCGCGTCGGGTGAACTTTGATACGCCGGCGGTTTGGGATTGATGCGGGATCCTTCATGTTGAATCATTTATTTTCCAGAACTCGTCACACCTTCCTCCTCGGTCCCGATTGAACCGCCTGATTAAAACCTTCCATCTGGGTTATTTATGCTGGTTTTTGTTTTTTATCAGCTGGATGGAAATGTTCTTATTTCTGTTCCTCGTCCCGTTTCTTCGCTGAAATCGGTTTGTTATCAAGACTCAGCGACAGTAATAGAGATAAGAGAGCCAGGAAGTATAACGGGACTATTGTCTGTTAGCTTATCAGGGTGGGAACAATGAGGAACAATGGGGACGAAGCCTAACACAAGGCATTCACTCCGTTTGTGTGCAGGCTTGTTCACTTTTGTGCCGCCGTCCTCGGGAGGATTCCTGCATCCCAGACACCTTTTAAAGGAGTGCATTGTGTGTTTTTTTAAATGTACGTTTGCCTCCTAGTGCTCGCTGCTCCAGATTGTCCTGACTTTGCAGAAGTCATCAAGCCGGAGAACAGTTTGTCCCAAATGGAAACGTGTGGAAGCAGCGATTGTGGAAGTCAAAACGAGAGCAAAGCAGGACGTGTCGAGAGTTTCGCTCCGGTTATTTTTATATTCAGCTGAAGGAAAATTCTTTTAATTTAATACGCACCTGTCATGAACTCAGACTCTTTAAATGGAGCTTTAGGAAAAGAAACAACGTAGATGAGCGGGAATGTCGTCATGCCCAAACAGGAAGCTGTGTTTTCCGTTTAGTTGTGTTTGTAGGAACGTCGTCTGGTAGGCTGAGGTCTAATGAACCAGACGGTGTTTCTTTTGCCTCGGAGATCTTTTGACAGGGAAAGACTTTCCTCCACCGAGTCCCGATTCAACAAACTTTTATTTTTCAGAGGCAAAGATCTCAAATGTCAGGATTTTGATGTTTTGGTGACCTTGTTCCTTCAGCCAGCAGCACATATAAATACTGAACAAACGGGCCTTTTAGCCGCTAATCGGATGAATCTGCTCACAGACCAACAGACTTCCTCATTAATTTCACATCACTTGAGGGAATGACTTGACTCTGTGACCCGGAGGACTCGAGTCGATTCATGGCCTGATTTCTCCTGGATCACCGTCGATGGGCCGAAGCTGAAATAATGCAACAAACACATCTCTGATGCAGAATTATGACATGTTTGGAGTGCGCTGAGAGTAACAAACAGTTAAGGCCTTAAAAGAAACAGGAGACTGAAAATATTGAATTATGGGCAATAAAACATGAATTTATTATTAAAGAATAAAAACATGAATCTGTTGCAAATAAAAGACGATTTAAGGGACTGGCTGGTCTGACTGGGATTTGAACCCACAACCATCTCTAGAATCTACAGGCTGGAGTAAAAAGCTCCTCCTCATCAGAATGAGTCAGCTGGGGTGGTTTGATTCATCTGATCAGGATAGTTCCTGGTTTCCTCCTCCTGGAGGTTTTCCAGGTACTGGGATGAGACCGGAGACTCTGGGATACTCCAGGAGGAGCCGGAGAGGAATGATTGGATTTCCCAGAACCTGATTTTGGAAAATGCATGAATCAATTGCATTTAAAAAACAATACTAAATTTTAAAAATAGTATTATGGGGTAATTCTTTTTTTCTGCATTGATCAGATAAACCGAGTCATTGTTGAGTTTCTTTTCTCTCAGATCTTTATCCCTTTATCATTTTTTTACCTTCCTTCCTTTTTTATTCACTAATTCAATCTCACACACACACCTTCCCTCTGAGTTATACCCCACAGACGCACACTCTATTACCCAAGATGCACTGTCCCAGTGCGCGCCGGCCTTTTTCATTGGCCAATAAAACAACTGGAGCTTTACGGCTCCACCGCTCCGGAGTGCATCAACTACAGAGAGCAAAAAGGAGGGAGCAGGGAGAAAAGATGGAGAAAAGATGGAAAACGAGGAACTGGGAAATACTTGGAAAGAGAAAATGCCATTAAGAGTAATAAAATGAAGAAAGATAGTCTATCACTCAGTCTAGGGAGGGAGGGAGGGAGGGAGAGAGAGAGAGAGAATAAAAGTATAGAGCCGTTCATGACTTATAAAATAATGGTCATTGATGTGCTAACCAAAACTGCAGCATAGATGAAATGGATGATATTTTATTGTTCCAGCCCTCGAGTCCCAGCCTGTATAAATAGCTATTGATCCTACATGTATTATTCAGCCAGCCGGGCCAACTTTACAGCTACAGAGCCGTAGAAGTCGAGTTTCTGCTGCACTTTAGACTCCTGTCAGCTGTTGGGTAAAGGCTTCATCCCAGCCTCCACCAGTCTGAGAAGCATTTAGGTGTTCAGGTTTGGACAAAGACGCAGAAACATTCTTTTACCGTCTCATGTTGCAGCAAATTAACTACGTCGGATAAAAACCGTTATTACAATGACTCTGTCCTTTTCTACTTCCTGTCATGCTGGTGAAAACTCACTAATAACCAACGGCTGCTGCAGAAATAAACATGTGGTCAAAACTCACCTGATGCAGCTCTTGTTGGTTGATTTTAGTCCAAATTTGTTGATGAAAAGATGAAAGAGAAATAGTGTCACTAAAAATTCAAAAGCCAACTTGTGCTAACGTCACACATGCATGAGAACATGCTAAATGCACACATGCATGAGGAGAACATGCTAAATGCACACATGCATGAGGAGAACATGCTAAATGCACACATGCATGAGGAGAACATGCTAAATGCACACATGCATGAGAACATGCTAAATGCACACATGCATGAGAACATGCTAAATGCACACATGCATGAGGAGAACATGCTAAATGCACACATGCATGAGGAGAACATGCTAAATGCACACATGCATGAGGAGAACATGCTAAGTGCACACATGCATGAGGAGAACATGCTAAATGCGCACATGCATGAGGAGAACATGCTAAATGCGCACATGCATGAGGAGAACATGCTAAATGCGCACATGCATGAGGAGAACATGCTAAATGCACACATGCATGAGGAGAACATGCTAAGTGCACACATGCATGAGGAGAACATGCTAAGTGCACACATGCATGAGGAGAACATGCTAAGTGCACACATGCATGAGGAGAACATGCTAAATGCGCACATGCATGAGGAGAACATGCTAAATGCGCACATGCATGAGGAGAACATGCTAAATGCGCACATGCATGAGGAGAACATGCTAAATGCACACATGCATGAGGAGAACATGCTAAGTGCACACATGCATGAGGAGAACATGCTAAGTGCACACATGCATGAGGAGAACATGCTAAGTGCACACATGCATGAGGAGAACATGCTAAATGCGCACATGCATGAGGAGAACATGCTAAATGCGCACATGCATGAGGAGAACATGCTAAATGCGCACATGCATGAGGAGAACATGCTAAATGCACACATGCATGAGGAGAACATGCTAAATCTACACATGCATGAGAACATGCTAAATCCACACATGCAAGAGGAGAACATGCTAAATCCACACATGCATGAAAACATGACAACTCCACACAGAAAGGCTGCAACTGGGATTTGAACCTGCAACCTTCTTGCTGCTAGGCCAAGGTACTATCAGCTGCTCCACCATGCAGCTCCATGATATCATTCATCCCAGCTTAGCTAAACCCGTGAGGATGAGACGTGGTTCTGAGGTTTTAGATGCTCTCATGTTCAGGTAATTAGCCTTAATAATGCTCATTGAGTTACTGAAGACGGACATTTATGTTATTTTTAGATTCTGGGCCAAAGCCATTTAAAGAGAAAGCAGGATGATTTCTCTTTATGCTCATAATGAAACTTAATGGTTCGAATTGCCTGTTTGGATCTAAGCATGTTAGGAGGATCCGTTATCTGAGATCATCTGGTGTCCGATCCTGGTCCCCAGGGACCACGATCCAGCATGTTTCAGTCCCAACACACCTGACTGAATGCTGAATTACCTGTTCATCAGGCAGGAGCCTGTTAGTCACCCACTGATTAAAGTCAGGTGTGGAACCTCTAAGATGTGCAGGATGGAGGCCCAGGATAGAACATCACCGCTCTGATAAGTTACAGCCAACAAGATGCTGCAGGTTTTATGGCTTTACTAAGTTACGGCGCTCTTTACTGCAGCAGGATTATGAAACATTCTCCTCTGTCCTGTCTCGCATCACGGAAACAGTCACACGTTCACACATCAGCGTTCCAGCCTGCAGGCCGAGGAGAAGCCAGCTGTCAGTGCTTTTGATTTGAGTCTGTTAACGGAGCGACGACGGGCTGCGTGACATCCCAGAGTGTGAAGAGCTGAGACGGTCCTCCTGCTGCATCACACACACACACACACACACACACACACACACACACACACACACAGCCTCCCAGCTACCGCTTCCATGCAAACATCCATCTTCATCACCTGTTAGCACTTTCCATTTTACCCTTTCATGTTTTTTCTGCTGTGATCTTTTCTTCTCTCCTGGTTTTTGGGCTCCACTTTTCTTTGTAGGGTTTTATTTTAAGACTTTATACGTTTCTTTCCAGACCTCTGATGGTATTCAGTATCATTTAGACTAAATTCTCCTCATCTGATTATTCCTACATTAATAAATTCTTGCCAGTTCATTTTAAAAGCACCATTTAAACGTCTTATTGTCATTTTATTCAACCCAAACAGGAGGACGTGTAATACCTTTTTGTATGGCTGTCAAAGAAAATGTTAAAATTGACCTTGTTCTCAAGGATCGGCCGTGTCTATTTCCTGGATTTCCTTATCGTGGAATCGGTGTTGAATCAGTGTTTTTTATTAGTTTCAAACTGAAATCATAGAGTGGTAGCCATTTTGGTCATGACATTTCTGCTACATGTATGGAAATGAGAGTAAAAGCTAGAAAACATTCCCATGTTGGTGTGAAACCGGTTCTGGTTCTAAGAGTCAAGCTGAGGTCCACTTCTACTGAATGTTTACGGCGTTTTACCCATCAGTCAACACTGCTGTTGCTGGCTGCTGTCAACGGTGACAGCTGTCCACTGGTGTTTAATCGTGCGTGTGTGTGTGTGTGCGTGTGTGTGTGTGTGTGTGTGTGTGTGTGTGTGTGTGTGTGTGAGCAGTCATTGATGTTTTGTGAAGTGTGGAATCTTGCCCACAGCAACGCGGCGACAGACATCGACGGCTCTTTTTAAAAGCAGAACTATTGAAGTGTTTCTGGCGGTTTGGCGACCGTGTCCGTTGGTTCGGCTCGTCCTGGTCTGAGTGGACGTCACGCAGAGACACAAAACACTTTAGCATCGACCAGCACAACGTTTAACACAATCTAATAACTCCTGATGGATCCACTGAGCTTTGTTTTGGTGCTGGGGGTGGGGGCGTTAAGCCATCAGGGTCTGATCAGAAATGAAATCAGTTTAAATTCTTTTCTTATTTAGTGTTTTTTACAGAGCGAAGCCTCTTTAATCAGGTCTTTAACCTTCAGCGAGGATTTAAACGGGGTATTTCAGATGGTATTTATCAGCTTAACGGATCTCAGAAACCATAAATTAGAGCAACGTGTTTTAGTTAGAAGTTATTTTGGGTTCTGAAGACTCGTATTGGGAGGTGGAACTGACTGATCAGTCGACTAATTTGGTTTCATTTTTAATTTGTTCTCTAGCCAATCAGGCAGCTGCTGGGGCCCCCAAACCAGCAGGGGGCGCCCACGAGTAAAGGCTGATTTAAAAAGATTCGTTTTTCTGGGTAAAAGAACCTTTTTGCTGACGATGTTTTACATCCTGGAAGTTGTTTTGGGGATTTAAATCATTTCTTCCCATTTTTCTAAATTCCTGCAAAGACAAATTAGAAAATGTTTTAAATAAAAACTTTATCCTAAAATTCACACTTAGCTGACCAGAAAGAAGAAAACTGGTGTAACGGTCACCTACCCCCATGAAGTCACAGGCTATTGGCTAAATCCAGACAGGAAGTCATCTCTCCATGCTTAAACACCACTTCCTGTCCATGTCCAGATCACTTACAAGGCTCTGAGCTCCCTGGACCCCAGCGCTGATTTGACCACCCAGAGGGGACGAGTGTTCAAGCTCCGGAACGAGACCCATCACCTGTTCGTGGGCCTCTACCCTGGAACCACCTACTTCTTCACCCTTAAAGCCTCCACCAACAAGGGCTTCGGTCCACCGGTCACCACCCGGATCACCACCAAGATCGCAGGTAAACAGCAGCTGTTTGGTTTCTCCTCATGTGGGATTTTCATGGATTCTCCTATAAAAACTTCTTTGAGCTTCACGGTAAACCGGGTTTGGACTCGAGCCGTGGTGGTGGCTGTTGTTTTATTACGACCATTATTTTGTCTGAACGTGCTGCTCTGTTCTTATTCGTGTGACTCTTTTGTCTGACTGACCGTTTTCTGACATTTTCTCTCCATCTGTAATCCTGTTGATATCAACACAGGAAATGTCACTGGCTCCAGAACAAAGGAGAAGTTGACTTTTTGCTGTGAGAGATGAAAATGTCTCTGATTTGTTTGTGAACAACAGAACTTCTCAGTTCTAAGCGCTGAATGGAGAACGGTCTCCATCCTTCAGCTGCTTTTCTTCTATTCACTCCTCCGGCTTTTGCCGCCTCTCGGCCTTTTGATGGGTGCTTGATTTAGACTTTTTAAGAAAATCGTTGAAATGACTTGAAACTGAGTCAAATAATCTGTGTAAATTCTCACCAGTTCGAGGTCCAAGAAGACCACGAAAACTCACCTTGAAGTATTTAAATTAGACTTCTGCAAAGCTGTGAGGACCTTGTTGTTTTCTGGATCAAGGCTTTGGTTTTTCTAGTTAGCTCAAATGTTATTTTTGATTTTTTTAAGACATTTTACTTCTCAGTTTTCTCACTTCAACCCAAAAGTTTCGAACTTATAACATGTTCTCTATTATGGCGAGCTACTTGTGGCTTAAATTGGGTGAATCATGTCGTCACACAGCAAAAGGAGGCGTAAATGTATGTAAAGGGTACCTAAAGGGTTATAAATGGGGTACTTATAATTGTATTTATAAGGTATTTAATGATGTAAGTAAAGGGCACTTTAAGATGTATGAACAAGGCACTTAAGGGAGTAATTAAAGGTACTTAATTAGGGTAAGTACAAGTACTTACAGGATACGATGGAGGAGTTTGTATAGGGTACTCAAGGAGGGTACGTACAGAGTACGTAAGGTTGTGTGTACCGCCTTAAATACTGTGTTTTTATCAATTTGTCTTCATTTCAATTTCATTTATAAGCAGCTTTTACACACAGCCCCTTATGATTCTGATTATTTTGTAACAAGGCAGTTTTAATTATAAAGCACATTTCACACACACACACACCCTCACACGCGCACACACACACACACCCTCACACTCGCACACACACACACACACGCACACACACACATGTGTGCATTTATGTTTTATGAAACCACTATGACTTGGTGGTGGTTTATGGGGACACACATTTCCTCATAAACAGCTAATCTGGTGAACACAAAAAGTATGTCAAAATGTTTTATTTTACCCATGGAAGAACATTGTCACTTAAAAAACAACAAAAACCAGACCCTCACACGCACACACACACCTTCACACGCGCGCACACACACCTTCACACGCGCACACACACACCCACACACACACACACACACACACACACACACACACACACACACACACACACACACACACACACACACACACACACACACACACACACACACACACACACACACACAGGCAAATCAATGTGCTTTCCAGGTGCTAGAGAACAGCGAAAACCTAAAACAGTAAATTTCAAAATCAACGTAATAATGTAAAACCGTAGATTCTACAATCCAATATAAAATACACTAATACAATTAGATTTAAAGGAGCAATATGTAAGAATTCTTCAGTGAAATAATCACAAGAGTCTAATGTCTCAGTCATGTTGAAAGGAAGGTTTTACTGAAACAGATTTCCTTCTCAGTCGGCTGGTGGGTTGTCAGTTTTCCTCCTTTCAAAAAAACGAAAGAGGGACGTGGTTACTGTTTACGATCTGTGAGTTTGTTAGGTTGCTGAGTCTGTGCTAAGCTAACGCTGCAGCATCGACATTTGTAATTCAACAGCGTCAGTCAAAAAGCTCCAGAGTTGTTTAAAGAGCCAAAGCCAGTAAACAGGAGCGACCCAGAAGTCGTTTCTTGTACTCCTAACAAGCCACGCCTTTTTTTACTCTAATATCAGGTGAAGCAGGCTAGAGGCTAACATTGAGCTAACAATGCTAACAGAGAATTAGAAGCAAATAGTCAGCTCTAAAAATATCTGAAGCTACTTTTTCAATCACCAACTATTACAGTGAAATGTTTTTTACTTCCTTTAATGAGTCGATCAGAACTAACAGCAAACAACACTTCTAGTAATGCTGGAGAAATATTACTGTAATTCTTGTAGTAAGTCCTCTCTACCGTAAAACACCCAAGAGTGCTAACACCAGATATAACAATGTATTTATCTACTTACTGTTTATGACTCGCTTGTTATCTAGAGTCTTCTGGTGCTGACCTGTAACTGACAACAGCCATGAAACTCATGGAACAGGAGTGAGAAAGTCAACAATGTGCTGCTGTAACCAAATTTGACCACAGGATGTCAGTCTATCTAACATATTGCACCTTTAATAAAAAAACACAAAGTTAAAGACTGAGCAGTTACAGAGCAGGAGGTGCAACATAAGAAACAATCGCTGAAAGGCTGATGAACGTTTTCTATTTTGATTTTAAAGTTACTAGAGTTGGGGCACATTTGAGGTCATCTGTGTGCAGCATAGAAGCTAAAAGCAGCTTCACCCTGTTTGGTTCTGACCCGGTTCTACCAGCTGACTCCTTCCTAAGGATCTCAGAGCCCTGCTGGGTGTAGATACTGCCCATGCTATTGAATGATTTATAAACTACTAGTAGCACTTTGAAATGGATTCTGTAGTTTACTGGTGACCAGATTATTTCATAGAGAAAACTGAGCTCTAAACTCTGAGACGTTGGATAATTTGATCCTAATATTCAGTAGGAATGTCTGAACAGCGGCTGGAGGCAGCAGGCTCACGTGTCATCAGTCTGTTCCAGGCTTTGTCTTTCCTGTCAACACAGAGATTTTTAACATGACCTTTCCACTGAGCCTCCTTCCCTCAATCATCTCCACTAATCTTAACATCTCGCTATAAGTAGAGGAAAACGAAGCATGTTCCATCCACACATTAAAGAGACGTCTCCTTCCAAATGTCACGCCATCACTAATCTTCATTATCTCTTTCGGGGTGGAAAGAACGCAGAGGTTTTAAATTAAACGCTGCAGATGGATAAAGATAGATGACCGGAGGAGCCGGAGGAGGAGGATTTGTGTTAATAACCTCCACGATGTAGCAATCTACGAAAAGTGTTGATGTTATACCCAACAGACGTTTATACGACGCCTCCAATATGAGGTCATGACAGACTAATAAAAGGCCCTCCACAGAGAAACGCTCATCTGTCACCGACGTCCAGATGTGCAGCCAGAGGTTGTGTTTGGTTTTAAAGGAGATGATTCTCATCAACTTAGATGATTTTCTAAGATTCTCATCAAATGTTTGTCCTTCCTGTTGTTAGAAAACTCTGAGCCGGCATTCCCACCACCAAGCCGTTTGTGTTTATCAGGTTTTCTTAAAGGCCGGTGGTTTGATCCCGTGTTTATGTTTGTATTTTAAATGGCTGCTTCTGGTTCATTTCTAATTCTAGGATCAGAAAAAACAGGAAATCAAAGTTTCCAACTTTCAGTAGGTGGAGAAAATAATAATTAGGACTTTGTTTTGTATGTAAAAGGTTAACTAATTTTATCCTAAAGCTGGGAATATACTTGCTTTTTAACTTCCTGTTGATGCGGCAGCGGGCCGCGTCTTGTTCACATTGCTGCTGCACTGCATGTAATACTTAAGGACTCCACTGCACAATATTGGATTTGTAGGGTACAAACAAAACAAACATGGCAACAATAGGGAGCCTAAGTCACGCCCATCTACTTCTGGGCCGTGGGTGGTCCCATGCTGCCGTTATTTTCTGATCCCGTTTGATATGTGCCATGGATTTAACGTGATGTTGGAGAAGTTAGAAAAGCTCTGCATCTGGTTAATTTTGAGATCATGACAGAAAAGAAGACAGCAGCGGTATCGTAGATCGTAGTAAGAACTCATTTTATCGCTATCGCTCCTTCCACTGTTGCCCCTGAGTAGCTATATCTGGTCAAATAGTGCTCTACACGCCCCCTGCTGTTCACTCTCATATTGCAGCTTGTGAATGTGTTGAGTTAACTTCAGAGGACGTGTTCACGCTTAGAACAAACACATTTTATGTAAGGCAGCCATGATGAATACGCGTGATTTAAAGCAGGTATACTCAGCCTAAAGCTTATTGAATTGTCATATTTTCTACTGATTTTCCTAACAGTTCCACTTTATTCTGAAAATATTTATAGTTTTTCTGGACATTTTGTTTTTTGGTCACAACTATGTCATTGGTATGTAAATTCTACTTTAAAATGTTTTAATAGAACAAACATAAGATGCCAACACCAAGCCCTTAGTTGACTTAAACATATTATTCTACTATTGAAAGTATGACGCTTCAGTTCTAAATGAAACCTTGTTTATATTAGTAGTTTTTACTTGAGGAGTTGAATGATCTTATGGGCTCTACACACGCTCCAACTTCCACATTCCACATAAGACCGCACTCCTATGTCCGGTCGCCATAGTGGTCGGTGACGCTGTGACATGGCTGAGAGTTTGGAGTTCATCCGGTGCTCTGGAGTTACCAAAAGTTACAGTCAATGATGTAAGGCAAATTTTCTCTTTGTTTAGATGAAAACAAAGAATAAAGTGGTTCTCGATTTTTTTTAAAAAACCTCTACCAATAACACGTCCGACCAAAAAGCCATAAGCAACTAACCTCCAGGAAGCACCGGGTGAACTCCAAACTCTCAGCCATGTCACAGCTTCGCCGACCACTATGACAACCGGACATAGGAGTGCGGTCTGATGTGGAATGCGGAAGTTGGAGCGTGCATAGAGCCCATTCTCAAACATTAAACCCTGACCTGAACCCTGTGGGCGGGGCCTAAGACATTACATGATGAGGCTCTATCTGTCAGCCTCACCAGAGGGAATTCCACCCCTTTCCTTTAAGAGCCAACAAGATTTAAAGAACCTAATAAATCAGCCAATCCAAATCCATGTGGTTGGTGTTGTGGTCTTTATCCAGCTGAAAAGGACCAATAAGAACACATCTTCATAATTCATCAATGGCCACGCCCACCTACTTCTGGTCTAGTGGTCAACCAAACCGTTATGACACATGCAAACTCACATTTTTACTTGGTAAACAAAAAAAAGATTTAAAAGATACAATAAAAATTTACTAAATTAGGATTTTTTATATGATCATTTGAGTTAAATATCTTTGACAGATTTAAAAATCAAACCTCACCTCTCAGGAAACAAGGGTTAGTTTTTGGGTTCACCTTTGTGGTTCTGCTCTGATCTCCTGAACGGTTCTCCTCCCAGCTCCCATGATGCCCGACTACGACTCAGAAACTCCTCTGAACGAGACGGAGACGACCATCACCATCCTGCTGAAGCCGGCCCAGTCCCGTGGCGCTCCCATCAGGTCAGACTCTCTCTGCCCCGCCCACCTCCAGGGCCGTTTCCACAGTCACTCGTACATATACGGCCAGTCTGAATGCAAACGAGCCCGGAGAGGAGGTCATTTATCAAAACTACTTTCATCAGTGAGAAATCTTCTCCTGCTTTATGAAAATGTTAGAGAAGAGCTCAAAAGACTCGGATTAGAATGTGTTTATTGGTTTAGTTGGAAATAATAATAATGATAATAATAATAATAATAATGTAACCCTTTACAATAAGAGTCCCTTTATTAATGTTACTTAGTGCATTATTAAACATTTATTCATTATTAACAACTGCTTAATTTTAATGTTGATATTAGGTAATGCATTACGAAGCAGACGCACACCTTTGTCCTAACCTTGAGGACACTTAATGGTAACAATAGCAGGAATGTTAATAAAGGGACCCTTTGTTAATGAATGCTTAATAATGCACTAAGTAGCGTTAATAAAGGGACTCTTATTGTAAAGTGTTACCAAAAGTTTTAAATAGTTTCAGTTGGATTTTTCTACCTGAAGTTTTAGTCACCTGTTACAGATTTAAGTTCCTACCTGTTACTGAAACATCAACAAAAATAAAAAAAAGAACTTTTAACTTCTTGATTATTTGTTTTTTAAAACAGAAAAATGCTTTTATTTTGGTGTGGATTTTAAAGGTATGAGTAAGTTGAGTCGTTGCAGACAGGTAAACTCGACCATGACCCCGTTGCCATGGTAACCTAGCTGCACACAGATCCTCCTCCGTGATACCGAAAATCTCCAACTTTCTGCTTGATGTGGTCGGTTGAGATGAAAATCTCACCTTGTAGTCCAGCCCTCTGCATGACACACACACACACACACACACACACACACACACACACACACACACACACACACACAGTTGTGCACAAGAAAACACACTGCAGTGGGTACAGTTATAAATCTGCATATGAGAGAAAAATGGTATAACACCAGCTCATGACACACTCGCGCACACACGCACGCACACGCACACACACACACACACACACACACACACACACACACACACACACATGTGTGTCATGGGTAAATACATGCAGGAGCTCAGATTACACATTTTATGCAAGGACCTAAAAAGTTTCCTTGTTTTCCTTCTATGTTATTTTTGCTCCTATTTATAAACTATTGTCACTGTGTGTGTGTGTGTGTGTGTGTGTGTGTGTGTGTGTGTGTGTGTGTGTGTGTGTGTATATAAACTTAACAAAGGAGCATAAGGCTGCATGTCTGTTATTATACCACTCTCTCTCTCTCTCTCTGTGTGTGTTTTTGGCTGCTGCTTCATCTTTTCTTCTGCCTCTAAAAGCCACTAATTTGAAATGGATATTTGGCCAGAAAGGCAGAGAAAGTGACAGAGAGCGAGAGAGAGAGACTCATCTTTGGTCATCAGCAATTATTTTTTCTAAAAGCTGCCAAACGGGAACCGGGGATAATTGGCCGCGGCCCCCTTCACAGAAACATACATTTCCCTAATTGCGTATAATTGTGAAGTGAGTTCTTGGCGTGGAGGATGGAGGTAATTGCTGCGGTCGCTGCGTTTGTCCCGACCGCTGAAGGAGCCCTTAGCCATTCATGAAGGCTCTCAGAGCCTAATGGCAGCACACGCACACACACAAAGTGTAAAACACGCCTCTACACATGCACAAGCACACCTGCTAAAGCACTGACGAGTGCATGCACACCTGTTGGAGAACACACACTAAAATGCTCAGAGGGAGACCAATCTGGGCCCTAAAATACCTTTATTATTTGTTTGTTTATTATTAAAAGCTGAACCCCTAACTGACCTGTCTCCTCTCCTCCAGCTCCTACCAGCTGGTTGTGAAGGAGGAACGTAAATCTAAAACTCGCCGCGCCGCCTCCGAGACCCCAGAGTGCTTTTCTGCCCCGGTCAGCTTCCGTAACGCCTCCGCCCTGAACTCTCCGTACTACATCGCCGCAGAGCTGCCGCCGTCCAGCCTGACGGTGGTCCAGCCCTTCACGGTGGGAGACAACAAGAGCCACGGAGGCTTCTGGAACCCGCCGCTGTCTCCGGCTAAGAGCTACAGCATCTTCTACCAGGCCATGAGCCGAGCCAACGGGGTGAGTCACACTTCATCCTCATTCAGCCTAGCAAGTAGGTTCTCAGATCAGGCTAAAAACCAGAAGAATGTCTCGTTTCTCTGGTTCTTCTGGTGGATGACCATAACGGGCTTCATCTCCAGAGTTCAGATTTCTACTTTCTGCTACACTCAGGTGGTGAGAAGGTCTCTGATTTGTTACAGAACTTCTTCAAAACACACACACACACACACACACACACACACACACACACACACACACACACACACACACACACACACACACACACACACACACACACACACACACACACACACACACACACACACACACACACACACACACACACACACGTCTCCTCTTCCTCATGGGTAAAACACATCTTCCACTTGGCTTTTGGATTTCCATAATGCTCTGAGCTGCTGTGAGGCTTGTTTTAATTTTCCACCACCGTAACCACGGTAACTCAGTTTGGAGAGGGAGGCCCGGTGAGTTGGTCGATGTTGTGATGTGATATCCTCCTCCAGAAGGCAGATTTCCCACAATGCACTCATACGGAGAAAGACAATGTGCAAGTGGGTGTGAGTGTGTTGATTCGTGCATGAGTGATCAGCTGTGTGTGTGTGTGTGTGTGTGTGTGTGTGTGTGTGTGTGTGTGTTGTTTGTGCAGACCTTAAATCCGGTCACTTTAGAGTTCCATATTTGATTGGATCACAGTCAATCCAATCAGTGTTAGATTTGTCTGGACCATGGAGTGGAAAATGGTGTGTGTGTGTGTGTGTGTGGGGGGGGGGGGGGGGGGGGGGGGGGGGGGGGGGGGGGGGGGTTGTGAGCAGGTAAATAGAAACACAAGTAGACCTGTTCAGCAACCACAGACCAGATGATTGGATGAGGAAGTCTGGCCGACTGAACTATTATTTATGAATATATTTATGAAATCTGCTTCAGGTCTGATGTTTTCTAAAGTTGGATCACATGATGCGAGCGTATGACTTTGGGGGTGTGGGGGTGGGGGGGTGACAGGGCGCTAGAATAAAATAATCAAAACTAATGTGCGTAAATCGTCGGGGATTTGTTAGCAAAACTAGGTGTGATAGCTTAGCTCTCATCATCCAATCAGAAGACAGAAAATCCCTGATGCCACTGTGAGCCAGCTGTCTCAGGGAGACGAATCTGGAAGCTGATTGGATAAAAGGACAGCTTCCCTGTTTTACAGTATAACTAACGAAGGCCTGCCCTACTGAGTCTGAAGACCCTGGGCAGATTAAAGCCATACTGTGAAACATTTTTATGTATTAAATCCTGTTCTTGAGCCAGTTTGTGCTAAAATGACCCTTTACAGCAGGGTTTCTCAACCCTGGTCCTCAGCGCCCCCCTGTCCTGCATGTTTTCCATGTCTCTGCTTCAGCACATGGCTGCAGAAGCCTGTTAATCACTCACTCATTTGTGTCAGGTGTGTGGCAGCAGGGAAACACTGGTGTTTGAAAGGGCAACATGGAAAACCTGCAGGACAGGGGAGCGCTGAGGACCAGGGTTGAGAAACCCTGCTTTACATGGTTAATGATGTCACTCAGACCCCCACCGCCCTCTGTGGCCAGAATACCACACTTGCAACTTCAGAGTGGCGGTCCGGTCCCTGTTGGACTTAATAAAGTGGAGCTGACATGCCTGGTGCTGCAGTCTGCTTCCAGCATGTTTCCTGCATGTTTTAGATCATGAACACAGCTGATCATGAATGAAGGCTGAGGAGACGTTTCAGCTGTTAGTTTAAGGTGTTAAAAAGACCAACGCACAGCCAGGAGATAAGTTTACCTTTTGGTTCTACTAAACAGACACTAGGGGGCGCTAAAAACAAGTCAAAACTGCCAAGCGTTCCTTTAAACTCCCCCTGGCAACAATAGAGGCTGAAATCTGATAGGACGAAACAAAAATCCACTGACATGTACGGGATGCAGCGCAGCCAAGAGAAACGTTCCCAGAAAGAGGAAAACTATAAGTAAATGAATGCTATTTGATTAAACAAAGGTGATTTAGGTAGGTGTAGGTTCTGCTGATGTTTAGGCCGGATCTGTGGGTTTGAATCAAACTGAGCTAATTAAACGTAAAGCTAGACTTAAATAATGGCGGATAGTTGATGGAGCCGAGCTGAAGTGGTTTCTGTGGTCTACTTAACCCGCTGGACCTCATCCTGCTGAAAGAGAAACTGCAGCATTTAAATATTTTAGTCTTTAAGCTCAATCTTCATTACAGGCAGCTGCAGCGAGGATGTGTGAAGGTGATATTTTGTCAATCAAGGATTTAACTTATCTGCAGTCTCCACAAAGTGCTGTAATTTTCCTAATTTCCCTGCTGTCAGTCATGTTTTACAGAGTAGGTGTCACCTTTCCTTCTGCAGCAGCAGCAGATGTGTCTTCCAGCAGAGAAACGACTCATTTACATGTTAGGAGACGCCGTTTGTGTGTCGTAGTTTGATCTGATGGATGAAAGTGTTTCTCATTCTCCACCAATCTGGGATAATCCCACCAGCCTTCCTCCTCCTCCGAGATCCACCTGTCCATCAAGCAGAATGTCACTCCTTCTTCTCATTCTTTCATTTTCTGTCACTGCCTCTCAGGAGAACATTTAGAGGAAATTGTTCTCTCAATCCACCCACTCGTCAGCTCGTCACTGATTTTTTTATTTTTGACAGAAAACACAGTTAGGTGGTTTTAATGTTTAATCTGTTCACGTCGTACCCGTCTACTTTCAGCTAATTCACTCTTGTTTTCCACTCTTTTTGGTTTGTTTTTTTTATATTTTATTTTCCAACTTACCCCCAAACTTTCTTTACCTCAGATAAAACTACCTTCTTATCTGCAGTTTTTGAGTCTGAACCATTTCCAAAAGAACGTTTTCTAAATATATCTGAGCATTTTTGGAATTCAAACGGTTAAATTTACACCCTTAAAAATACTTTTTACAGTGTAGCTCAAAGTGA
Source organism: Aphyosemion australe (assembly GCA_006937985.1). Taxonomy (NCBI): domain Eukaryota; kingdom Metazoa; phylum Chordata; class Actinopteri; order Cyprinodontiformes; family Nothobranchiidae; genus Aphyosemion; species Aphyosemion australe. The sequence goes on along the minus strand of SSNS01000057.1, from coordinate 759,572 downwards.
CCTTTCTTTCTTCTGGGGTGACCTCAGCCCATACCAGTCTGTCTCGTCCACCACCATCGTACCAGTTAGTCGGCACTCAGCACACTAAAACTCCTCACCGGCGTCTCCTCCGATGCCGTGTGATGTCCCACAAACACACAGCCGCGTGAAACGCCCGAGGCTGTCGGTAAGACAAGAAAAAGCAGGAGGGATTTGGGAGTCCGGGAGGGAAGATTGTGCTGGGGGGATCTTTAGAATGAGTGGAAGGATGTTACTACAGGCAGAGATGGAAGCCAGTGGGAGTAAAGAGAATACGTGTGTGTGTGTGTGTGTGTGTATCATTCAGAGGAAATATCAATTATCTAGTCTTTGTTTTCTCTCCTCCCACTTTGAGCTCCTCCCCGTGACGCTGACACGACAAACGAGAAATAATTTACCTACGAGGTAATTCACCTGGGACGATTGTCTTTGTTGTGGAGCTAAAGAGAAACATTTCAATAGTTAAATTTATCTTTTAAGAGACGGAGTTGTCTCATCGGACAAAGGCTGAAGTGTTAGACGTAGAAAATTTGAAAAAGGAAATTTAAAATTTAATGTTCAAAAATCTGTGAATTATATATAACAAGAGCCAAGGAACAGAAATGATTGATGGGGGTTAGGGAGAAAAGAGGCTTCAATTCTGATTAAAGCTAGAAGATTTAACCTTTTTCAGATGCTGGTGTGGGACAGGGCCAACAGGTGGGGTCAGTAGTTGGGCGTGGTCATGGGGGGGTAAGGATGAAAAATTCAAGAACCTTATATAGCAAATGTAAACCGTTATTACTTTATTCATGGCTTTTAAAAATACTTTTTGAATAAGGAAGAATAAAAAAACATAATTCACGTAAAGTTTGACATGTACTTAGTTAGTATTAGTATTAGTATTAGTTAGTAATAAAACATGCTTAGTTTACAGACCAGCTCAGTATTGTCTCATAGTTTCACATTAATATTATATTTTCTTTTCTGATTCCCAAGAACCACAAATTTAGATGTTTTTATGTTTAGTGTCAGTTTGTTTGCAAACCATGTTTTTGTTGTTTTTAGATGATTTTTAACAGTAAACACAAGTCTATTAGATTTTTATCATCAGCAAAAATTTTAAAAATCTGTAATTTGTCTGATATAAAAATGCTCATTGGACCAATGACCGATCCCTGTGGAACTCCACAGGTGACTGAGCTCTGACACAATCCCCTCGGTCTGTATGCAGTTTTCAGTTTTTCTACATCAGCCAAGAAAGTGCGTCCCCTTTGTAAATCCACATTTCTTCAGCTAAAGAGGAATTTGGCAGAGGTTTTGAGGTAATTTAAGGTAAAGTAAATTGTGGTGGCTCCTCACAATAAAACGCACCAATACAAGCATCTGGTAAACAGATAAAACCCAAACCATGAATACTGCAGAAAGTGGAGGATGGAGGACAACGATGAGGGGATGAAAAGAAACAGAAGAGGTGGAATGGTTGGAGGGGAAAGACTGTGGAGAGGAGGAGGATGACGGCGGTGAGAAATGGGGCAAGAAATGGCACAAAACAAAAGGAAGCTGTGACATGCATGGAGAAACATGCTCCTCCACGCTGAGAAAAATGCAGCCAGACACCTTCCTTGACAAGTAAAAAGCCTCAGGGGTTGGCCAAGGTGCTCTGACAATCAATGTCATTCACCACACACACACACCACACACACACACACACACACACACACACACACACACGAGCCTCAGAGTGCCCGTTTTTGAGTTTCTAGGAAAAAGATTTTACCAACTGACAGTCGGTGTCAATCAGGATGCACTCCGATGACTCCACAATCCCTAAATGCACTTTATTCTTTGTTTCTGATGGGTGTGTGTGTGTGTGGGGGGGTAGTTACACGGACCTGTCACGGGTTTTTCCTTCTCCTTGGGTTTTGAAGCTTTGCCTCATGAAAGCTTCACTAGAATCTTGTCAACAAAAACGTTCAGAATCGATTAAACTGGCCTTTTTGGTGAATCACCAACTAAAACCTGATTGTGGTTGAAAATCTTTCCAGTCAGTCAAAAATCACTTGGCGAACTCAGAGAAATCAGATAAAATCACCATATATGAACGTTTCTGCGTAGAGACGAGGACGCTGGCATTCATTATGTTGAACACATTCATTTTGACAGGACGTTGATGATCGTATTTCCTGTTTCTGTCTTGATTTTCGAAGCTGTCGAATGGTCTTTGGCCTTTTTGCTGCTCAAATGAATCCGTCAGCCTTTTATCAAATGAACCCTTAAAACCACAAAGAGAAGCGCGGTTATTTAAGCGTTAAACCGTCTCAGAAAAACCTTCATTAAAGCTTTAAAGTAAACGTAGACGTGGTTTAACGTTGAGGCTGCTGCTGCTGCTGTAGTCGTCATCGTCGTGTTTGATGAAGACAAATGAGCCGACGTGATGAAGGCCAGCCTCGGTACCAGACAGGTACACTTACTGGTGACAGCACATCACGGGGGAAAGAAAAGATGAAAAGAGCAGCTATGAAAGAAAGAACATGCCACTTGGGGTGGTGACAGCTCATCAGAGGGAGAACGACGGGAACGTTGGAAGGTCTGAACTCCAAAGCATCCAGCTGGGAGAGAGAGAGAGCTGAGACCTTCTGCAGGTCGACTGTTCTTCAACCTTTTATTGTTTTTCACATCAACTACATTTCATATGAATAAAAACCAGCTTTAATTCCCATAATTATAATAAATTTAGAAGCATTTCAATAAAATAAACAAAAGAAATATGATGAATAATAGAAGAAAAAACCAAGACTTGACCTCCAGAGTGTCTGACAGACGAGTCCTTATATTTATCATAATTTATCATGATCATTCATACCAAGTCCCCGTCTCTGGTTAGCATTTCCTTATTAAAGTTATATTATTGCAAACCAAATTCAGAGCACTTAAAGATTATTTTTGACTTCATGACTGAAGGCTCAGCTCTGTTTTCATGCTCCTGTAGGTATGAATGCTCATCAACCCTCAAAAACCTGGTTGGATTCAGTCAGAACTGTTTGGTTTTATTCACATGTGCTTAAAAACACATGCTAAAAATCAAGTATGTAAATTAAACTATGAGGTCATTATTTAAAATAAAGGACTAGTCATTATTAATCAATAAATATATATTTTCAGACATTTTATAACTAAATGTTTCAATCTATGTGTTTATACACGCATCCTTGTTTTTATCTTTCTTCTAATTACCCTTTGAGTGTTGGTGCTGCTGTGACAAGTGAATTTCCCCACTATGGGATCAATCAAGGCTATACTCTATTCTATTCAACAACAGCAATACTTAGATTCTCCACTAGGTGGCAGGTGACGGCGGGTCTAGCAGGTTTTCTGAGGAACGTACTAATCCTGTTAAAGAGGTAGAGCCCTTCGAAGTACAGCAGGTGTGATTTGTGTTTCCTTTAGTTTGACTTTAATTGGTGTGTTTGTTTTAGAACGTGTTACCTGGCAGAAAATAAATCACGATTCTTAAAGGTTTGTTGCTTTATTAAAACAACCTGAGAACTCCAGTCAGCAGCACAGGTTATGGTTTCATCTACTGGAAATGTTGTGATTTACTTAGTTTATATTTTATATATAAACCTCCGTGATCTTTTAGAACACGCCTGGATCAGCAGATATGTGACGACCATCTTTACTGTGACGGCGGGTCGTGGAGCCGCTATTCCCTCCAGACTTTGCTAAATAAGTTTTTCCGTTTGGCTCCATTTGAGACTCTTTCAGCTTCTTCCCTGTTTTCCATCAGCGGCACGTTGCCGTGACGATCCTACTAACCTCCATTTAGGCCTGGCTGTCTTAGACCACGCCACGGTGCATCTAGAGGACCAGGCTGGTCCATGGTGGAGAACCGGGCTCCACCCAGGGCCTCCATGGTCCATCCATGTTCAGATAGAGCTTGTTCTCCACAGGAGAACGTATCTGATAGACCCTGGTTTCTATCCACTCCTGTCTGTCCAATCTGACCTGTTGAGTGATTTCTGGTTTATTTATTTGTAGTAACCGAAGATGCGACTGACTTAAACAATCCTGTTTCTTTTATCTTCTCAGGAAACTAAAATCAACTGCGTCCGTCTGGCCCACAAAGGTATGAGCACCCTTCCACTGACACTCCTCACCTGACCTTTGACCTCCTCCTCAGGGGACTTTATGTAGTAGAATGTTGTGAACACGTGTTTCTGTGGACTGATGAGACGAACACTCACACAAACTACTGAAAGGTCATCCTGCATGCTTCCATGGCTTCTCTTCTCTCCTCCAGTCGTCTCATTTTCTTCTCTCTCCTCATGTTTTCTGTTGTTTGTCGTTTTCCCGCCTCTTCCTGCGTCTCTGCTCTCATCCACGTTGCCTCCTACAGCCTCCTGTTGAACCAGCATCATTAGACCCGACGGATGAATGCTAAAGCCTGCAGAAGCATCCTCCTCTGTCTCTCTCCATGTCTCCAGTCTTTATCTGTGGCTCATCCTTTGCAAATGCACCCATTTGTGTGCTGGTCAATGTGCTTTGAAAGCTTTTCAGCTCACTATTGATTTTTCTCACCTCCTTTTTTTTTTCATCCAATTTTTCATCTGCATCAAGCATTGATTTGATTTTTCCACTCCTCCCGTCTCTGTTTCTGTCTCATCCACACTACATCAGGCTTTTATGGCTCATTTCTGCACATATTTCTCTTTTTTTTTCTTATTCCATCTATTACAGCCAGGATTTTCTTTCTTTCTTTCAGTGCTGAGTAATTTGGGTGTAAACACGGAGCCCTGACTGTTTGGGAAAGACACTTTTTTATTTAAAGCATTTGACGAGCTCCACAAAACTCTAAATCTAATTTCTGTTCCCTTACAAAAGCTCCGAGGCGATGCAGATGGCTAATTTAGTTTTCCAATAACAAACATTTAAACCTTCCTGTCAGCTGACCTCAGCAGCTCTGGCTGCTCAGATCAGATCAGTCCATTTATTTGTCAGAATTTATTTAAACATCATTCAGATACGAGCAGCGATTATTGGACCAAACCAAAGAACCAAGGTTTTATGCAAATGAAGCAGCCTGCAGAACAAAAGGAATGTGAAAACAGGATGAATGTGATGGAAACACTCGTGATAATAACTAAAGAAGCTCAGATGTAAAATAAACTATGAATCAAGAGCTTGCTACAAATATAGGTTTTTTAGGTCTTTTTCATCTTTAAAGGACAAAGATTTTCTTTAGTTTCACTCAAACATCTCAGGTTTACTTTGTGTTAGAGGTCCGTTTCTTTGTTGGCCTGAGAAACCTGTTCTATCAGCTTAAAATAAAACTTTTTCATGTTTCTGTGGAGTTTCCTGCAGAAAGACGAGGCGAGTCGGCACGCAGGAATGGTTTCATATCTGGGAAAAGTTCAGATTTTATTTAAGTATAAAACTTTGACTTAATGCTGTATTTCAAACAAAGTTTCTGAATTTGATTTAACCATGAATGATTCTCTGGTCCGGCTTTAAGTACGCTTCAACTTTCTGCAGTTGCATCATAAAAACCTGGTTCTTTGGCAGATTTCAGCCTGTCAGATTATTTATTTATTTACTCAGTCTGTGAAAACTGAACGATTGGAGCCGGTTCGCATCAACATTCAGGCCCAAACAGGAATCGATATCTTGGTGCTTTGATCAGTCATCATAAAAGTTGTTAAGAGATGTTTTAGAGCGACCGATGAAGCAAATTTAGGACTGAAAACCTTCGATTCTGAGATAAAAATGTTTGTTTTCGGTTTTCTTAGTTTGTCTACTTAAATCTTTTGTCCGTAAACCTGATGAATCCGTCTAGAAACGGATGAAACTAGACAAACTTTCTTCCTCGATAAATAAGTTTTATAATTTTATATTGGTGTCTCACTGGGCTGCAACAACCAGGAGACACAAAACTGTTAAAATCTCAGATTCGGATCCTACCTCACCTACGTTGGAAGTAATTCTATCAAAGGCAACATGACATTCAAAGTTCGTTTTATTCAACCGTTCCATTTTAAAATGTCTCCAAATCCTCTCAAACTTTGTCTCAACGTTGTTGCACTTTCCTAGCCTAGTGAACTAGACCAAATTCTTGCTTTGCAGAGTTTGGTCTAGGCACGCTTCATAGGAACCCTCGCAGCCTGTGGCTGTCCAATCACAGCTCGCTATAGTTTTAGTTGGGCCAATCACAGCGCTCTATATTGTGGGCCAATCACAGAGCGGGAGTAGCCGATGACGTCAGCGCTGCGGCCACGAACACAAACAACATGGCGGTGGCGCAGGAACCACGTTGGTTTGAAACGGCTTTGTCATCAACATTGGATTATTTAGACTCCAACGTGCGTAAGTCTGTCTGATATACTTAGCGGCTTCTTATTTTTATCAAACAAAGTAGTGCAATGTCCCAGTACACCTGATATTCACATGTTTTTATACAAAAACGACAGAAATCATTGACGCCATTAAAGCCTCCCGCTTTTCCGTCGCTGTGATTACGTCACGTTGTTCGTTACTCTGATTGGTCCTAGCGCTATCCAATTGCGTGCTGACATTTTGAAAGACAACCGTAGATCCCGCCTCACGACTGAGAGCCGTCAATGGGTCGTGGCCAGACTATATATTCACATATATAGGATGGCTTGCCAGGCTAGTACTTTCTGACTTATGGATCTAAATGGAGACGGGTTCTAGACGGGTTCCAGATGGGTTCCAGACCTTTCGCAGTGACTCTGACTTTTTCAAGACAATAAAAAAGAAGTCACATGACTTTAAAACTTGTCTCAGGGAAACCGAGAACCCTCGAACGTTCTGAGACATTTTGGACGTCTCTTAAAGCGGCTGTCTGGAGTGTTTCTTTTATCTCATGGCACCATCTAGTGGCTGACAAGCGTATCACACCAAGAGTCGATCGATTCGGTTATTTAAGATGGTGACTGCACGTTTCTTGTTTATGAATGTGCTTCTGTAGCCGACAAACAGAGCTAAAACACGTTGTTTTACAAGTATTATTCTCATGTCATGTTGTGTTTTCATATATTTATATTTTAAAGACTTACTTGTCCATGAAAAGTTAATCAACACTGCATCAGCTGAGGTACTTCCTTAAATTTGAAGCATGTAAGCGGTAGTCTAACGCTATTGGTTAGTTCTGGTTCAGTTCATATTGCACTGAGCTCTATGGGGCAGGGGGCGGGGCTTAGCAAAATAAAAAATAAAAAACATATTGTTTAGATTATATCACACTTCATAAGACAATCACTTTTACGGATTTCTGAAAAATCCTACATAATTCCTGAAAGGGGAAAACTCCGGATAGCCACTTTAAGCGTGGTTCTCAGAGAGAAACCGGTTTAAACCTGCAGAGCCTAGACACCAGATGGTTTTTTACTCAACATTTTCATCTTTTCTGTATTTTTTCCATCACTTTATTTCTACTTTCTTCCATTTCCTGCTGCCTTTAACGAACCAGTCCGACCAGCAGGCTCCCAACCCAAACAACACATCTGCATTCTCTCCCCATTCCTCTGGTTTTAAACACACTCAGCACACCTCAGGGCCCGTTCCAGGTACCGGGCCGCTAAAACACCCACTGCTTTTACGTGAGAGTGCCGTCTCTCACCACTGCTGATGAAATAAACCGATTTATCTCTTTTCTTAGACTTTTTTCTTCTTTCTTTTCCTTTTTGTTGTTGTTTGTTTTTGTCTCTCCCCTCTCTCTCTCATGCTTTCCGGCGGGGACGTGCGGCCCTTGGCCTTAGTGGTAATAGGTAGGGGACAAATAACAACGCCGTACATTCTAGTCATCCCAAGCGAAGGTGATTATTGCTTTCTAGGCAGAATATCTTCTTCCCCATGTTATGTCACCAAACAACCATAAACACGACGCAACACACTTTCATTTTGGTTGTTCCTTCCTCTTCACCTCCCCTTCCTCCATTTTTTACCCTTTTGTTGGTTTTTCTGGGTTTTTTGCTCCTTGGTTGTGGTTTCTCTTCATCATCATCATCATCATCGTCTGTTTGCATGTCTGCTCTGCTTTGACTGTTGCTGACTGTGGTTGAGCTTCTCATGAAGAAACGTGTCTGTGAAATCTGAGTTAGTCCATTTTTTATGTCATCCAGTAAAACTTTCACATTATGTCAAAAAGGCTAAAATAAGTTTCAAACTAAAAGACACTCAGGAATCAAGCTGCTGTTGGCCACGCCCACTTACCTCTGATTGGCTGCTGTTATTCCTCCAGACAAGTCAGAAATAATTCCCTGTTTGAGGAGGACTGTAATCCACAAAAAGGATTTCTGAACAGCAAGATAATGATTCCACATAAATTAGGACAAAGTTCAGCAAATGGAATTCCAAATATCTGCGGCGTGATGGGCATGAGGGATAGATGATCCCAGCCGTTGGTGTGGGTTTGGTGAATAAGAAGCTCAGAATCAGCAGAACTGATGCTACAAAGAATAATTATACAAGAGCTGAAAAGTGCAGAAAAAGCATCTCGATCCTGTCGAAGCGAGTCTTTATTTGTTTGCTCGAACCCTTGAGATGTGAGCAGGAAGTCCTCTAGCAATACAGAAATCTACACGGTGACCAGAACAGAATCAAACAGGAACAACGAGACCGTCAGCCGTCACTAAAACAGGAAATAAAGAGCAGCTCTGTGGTCCAGAGGGCTTTTTTATCTGGCCTGCTTCAGTTCGTTTACATTTGAAAATGATATTTAAGGAAGACGTTTATGAATGTTTATTTGGTCTCTGATACCAGTTTGAGATTTTTGAGATTAAATCACTAACAGCATCGCTGACCTAAGATTATAGAGGCAACAGGAGCTGAGCGTCCTCTGATATGGGTTAGTGAGATATGCTGATTGGGACGTCTTATCAGTCTTTGAACTAGTTTTAACAGCTGAACTCACGTTTGACACGAGACCTGCCCTCACAGTGATGCACCAGACGACAGAGATCCCGTCTCTGGAGTCAGATGTTGTATAAAAATGATCACAATATTAAAAACATAACTAACATCCAGTTTTTATTTTGTAATTTTCTAAGTTTAAATTTGTAGATGCTTAATTTTTGCTCTTTTAGCTCACTAACACACACACACACACACACACACACACACACACACACACACACACACACACACACACACACACACAGCCCGGTCATCGGTTACGTGTCAGCTTCAATTCCCGTTCCCATTAGTCCTGAAGTCGGGGATAATTGAGGATGTGCGGACTCCAGCGCCGTGCAACTCTGATGCAACGTGTTGCTTTCCCTCACTGAGAGTGTGTGACTGCACTGTAAAGGTGGAATATTGAATAAATCATGTCTGGATTGTTTGTTTTGACTTGCACCGCCTCAGACTTACTTCTCCTTGCAACCGACTCTTTTTCCTTTCTAGTAGTGACAACCTGTTTGCTGCTCCGTGAGTCAGTTCGCCCTCTAAATTTGCAGCAGATTGAGTCAGACTGTTAAAAAAAAACCTTCAGAGTGTTTGTAGGTGAATGTCTGGGAATGACGAGACATTTTAAGGGCGCAACACCAACAAACAAAGAATAAAGTGCTTTTTAAGCAGCTTCCCAGTCAGCATCCAACATTCAGCCGAGTGTAGCGTTGACTCAGAAGAGAGGAGATGAAACGGGCCCAACACAGACGTTCTGGGAAAAGCAGACGTGGAAGTTCAGGAAGAAAGAAAAGGACAGATTGACTCGCGCACATGAATTATTTTAGTTGTTTTCCTTCTTCTCTGGCTTTGTGTGTGCAGACTGTTGTGTTTGCTTCAGTCTGCAGCAGACAGACGCTGTGGCGAAGCATCCATCTGCTCCATCCAACCAGCATCCTGTAGAACTCAGACGCAGGCTGTGGCGTTCATCTGGAAATACAAAGAGTCCAAATACGGTGATATGGACGGATTAGCACGGAATGACGCGATGCATGGATTGATTAAATGTGTGGTCCGGTTCCAGGCTTCATCCATGATCCATGTCTGTAACAGTAGACTCTTCAGATGTAAGAGTCCATCTATCATCTTCTGGTGGAGATCTCCAGACCTCCTCCTGCTCATCCAGAGGGACTCCAAGACGTTCCCGGACCAACTTGGAGATTTAATTTCTCTTACCCCCCCAACCACATCAAATGGGATAATTTTGATCTGAAGGAACAGAAACTTCTGAACAAGACTCCAAGGCCAAAAGTATTGGGTCGCTCCGGTTCATCCAGGTGTTCTGAGAGTCTGGTGTGTAGGAGCTTCACTGGTCTGCAGACTCTGAGCCGGTCCTTCTGGTCCGACATCACAGCTCCTAAGATTTCCATAAGCACATTCCTAAACCTCATGGAAAGCCACGAGGTCAAAAAGCAGCTTCAGCTCCTCTGGAAACGGCTTCTTTACTAACTCATTTTAACTTTTTGAACAGTTTGATTAAAAATGTTCTTTTATCTTCTTAATTTTGGACGTTTATTTTTTTAATTATAAACTTTTGTTTCACACCGATCGTTTTATTCCTTCCTTACCCTCTGTAAGGAAAACGACCATATTTGGTTACCTGTGCACATTTGAGCAGCCGTAACCAGAAAGGAGAGTTTTTAGGATGATGTCATCTCATCCTGCAGCCGTTTTTTAGGTTTAAAAGTGAATCATAGTAAAACTAACTAAAACATTTTGGTCTAAATGTCTAAAATTCTGCATATTCTCTCCTCAGACCCAGCTCAGGAAGTCTCACCTTTCTGCTTTAGCAGGTTGTTTTTTCTTTTCAGATCCCAGCCTTTACCTCCGAGCCGCTGAGTTTAACATTCGGTTCACAACAGGCCTTGGTTGTTACCTTGTCAGGAACAAAGTCCCTTCAAAAAGGAATTCAGGTTCTTTTTGAACACTTTGTGTGAGCTGGTAATTGATTTGGCTTTCAAACAGCGTGTTGCATTGCATTATGGGTTGTTTTTCATGAAATGGCTGCAGTTAGGATACAGAAACTGATGTGAAGCTGTTGATGCGGATTAGGAGAGCGAATCCGTGACTCAGACTCAATCTTTTTCAAAAATTCATGGCCATCAGGTCCCGGAAACCTTGAAAGGCTCACATACAAAAATTCAGTATGTAGTGAAAGCAGAAACTATTTTCAGCTTTATTTATTACAGAAAGCATCCATAAATATGCTCAATTAACGGTAAAGTGAGCAAGTTCTGCTGCAGGGGGAGAGATTTCAGTAAAGAATGTTTCTTTAGTTGAAAAGACACTGATAGTGTACTAGGGTCATTTAGAATAAAAACCAGTTTCATTTATTCCTGAGCGTGTTTATGTTCAGCTCCAGATCCAAGACTTAACGTTTGAGCTGAAAGAAAATCCTTTATGTGTAAAACTTGATAGATTCTGAGTTTTTCATCAGGATAATCTGCAGGGCTTTAGGGTATCGTAGCTCGTGTCACTAGTGCCAGTTTTTAGATTTCATTTGAATCTTATATTAAAAAAGTTTTATTCAGACTTTATTTTGGAAACAATATTTAATCTTTGATTTTGGAACCAGGAAACAGCCCCTCGTGGCCGTGCTCGATCGTACATTACACACCTGAACACGTCTGCTTTTTACTCCCAACGACCTCTAACTAATCCAGATGATGGATTATTAAAGTCGTTCTCGTTCAAGCTCTGAATCTCGGTTTAGACTTTTAACTATAGTGGAAACTGTGCTTGAGAGAAAGAGATGGCATTAGAGCCATGTCAAAGACACCCCCCCCCCCCCCAAATAAATGAAAGTAAATAAATAAATTGAATGTAGAGTTAGGATTAAAGTCAAAGTGTAAAGAAGAAAGTAAAAATGACAATTTTTATTGATACAATGTGCTGTTTCTTCCAAGGAACTCAGAACTTCCTTTAGACCTTCACAATAAGAGTCTCAAACTTACACACGTACCTCAAAACACCTGAAGCTTATGATGTTTTTTTAATTGTCTGATATAAATCTGAGAAACTGGATTATAAAACAATTTTTACGAGGTTCAGATGTTTTGAGGGATGTGTTTAAGTTTTAGACTCTTATTGTGAAGGACTAAAGGAAGTTCCTGTATGGATGCTGCTGCAGAAATGACCAACAGCCAAAATATCCAACCATCCTTGCATCAATAAATAATGTCATCTTTAAAAAAGACTCAGAACCCGATCCACGACATAACCAACTGTAGAGATTTATTTCAAAACGACATTCCACCGTTTATCTTTGGCTGTTTTTATTCCTCTAACTCCTCTAGTGTAACGAAATTCAAGCCGTCTTTTGTCCCATAAACAGACACGTTAAGATGGACACAACCATGTTTACAGGTTCTACAGTGTTCAGACTGGTTGTGTGGGTTGATGTTTTTACACAAGGGCACAGAAATATTAATAAACACACATGCAGAGGTAGAATAGTTCAGATTAGTAATCCTGTTAAACGTGCTCAGTCATGCTAATCCACAGAGGATGCACCCTGCAGCTCCGCCAAACAAAAACCAAACCTTCAATTCAGGACTCACCATTTCACAAAGTACACGCAGCGCAACACACATTCAGTCTGAATACGTGCAGATTTATGGTGTCATGAATAAAACTCAATAAATCACAAATATACGTTCACTCTGCATTTATGTTGTTCAAAATTATATATAAAAAACAATCATAAACATTCATCTGTTCCAGTGATCCACACACACACACACACACACACACACACACACACACACACACACACACACACACACACACACACACACAGCATCGTGAGCCTGGAGAATCAATCTCTTTTCCATTTTAATGGGATTATGTTTTTAATATTCCGGGCTTTACCCATAATTCTTCTCTGATAAGTTTATTGTGTTTTCAAATTGGTGAAATAAAAACAGGAAAAGGTGCAGAAGGATGTAAAAATAAACCACATCACACAAACACCACAAGCTTTCAGTCTAAAGGCTCTGGTGAACAACTTAAACACTCAAATGTTGCCTGAAAACAAAACTCATCTCAGAATTTTGTCACTTTTTTCTAGTTCTGTTCGTCTGAATTCTTAACTGGAAAAAGGTGGAATGCTACCTCCGGGTTTGGGAATGAGGAATTTAAGTAGCTTGTTCCTGAGTGATGCTACAGATAGATGGACCAGTAGATCTGCAGGGGGTTGATCTGGTCTGTTGAGGAGAAGGAGGGGTCGAACTGGAAGGATGTAGTGGTCCATCTGCCTCCAGTCCTCACCTACGGTCTGGAGATCATTACCAAAAGAATGAGGCTCAGGCTCGGTTCACAACAATATAAATACGCCACAGTTTGGTCTGATCCTACCCTCCCAACACTCTAAAGGACACGCCTGGTTACTGTAATGACTCTAACCATAATTTTATCATAATCCTGCCGTGTGTGGTGTGTTGAGAGCTCTGGTCTGCTTGGAAGAACTTCGGGACTGATCCGATAATTTGGGAATATTAAACATGAGATTTTCTTGGTCTGATTTTCAAGGACAAACAAGCGTGCTGCCTGCTGAATGTGACGTTAGCCAATCAGAAAGCAAGATGATGGAAGCCCGCTCCTCCTCCTCCACCATGTTTGTTTACTCCAAAGTCATGTTTTATCGCACAAGATTCCTCGTCTGATCGGGGGAATGTTAGTGTGTGAAATCGATTTGTGTAGTTTTTCCCGCATTGCCGCACCACAAACCAAATGATCGCCTTGTCCTGTTGAAGTTGAACTTTTTAAATGCACGTAAACATCTTAGTCCAGCTGAAGTTGAACCAAACTGGACTACTCATGAACGAGCTAATGTACTGAGATAACACGGTTGGAAAACTGGATCTCCCTGCATAAACAACATCCCAGCTTAGCCGGGCTAGGACTGGACTGGGATTTCTCCCATCCATACGGAACAAGACTGCTGAAGCTGATCGTATCGCCACAAGACTCTGCGTGAATTTGACGTGTAACACCTTCCAACAGTACAGTACACCAGATATGCTGTGCTGCAGCATTGTCATTGCTTTCTTCGGCCATTGTGCATATCCTGCTTTTACTCCCGCCAGCGGTTGTTTACTGTTTTTGTTGCTAACGGCTAACCAGAAGGACGCCGACACTAAAGGAAGCATGTCTCCACGTACCGTTGCAAAGTCAAACACACTTCATTCAATAATTCTATTTTCTAACAGACACATAAACTAGGATACAAGCTCCCGCTCTGGTTGAGGCGTTAGCTTGATTATTGCCGTAGCTCGACATCGATGCACATGCAACCACTCTGAGTGTAGGACCAAGACAAAAAAATCTGATTTTTTTGGTGTCATGTTTTAAAAATCACCTAAGATGATCTTCCAGGTGAGATAAGGTGAGATAAGGTGAGCCGCTGCTCCTACTCATCGAAAGGATTTGGCAGAGGTGGTTCAGGATACATCGTTAGGGAACCTCCTGGTGTTACGATGTTTTCCAGATGCCAACAGGAGACCCAGAACTCACTGGTCTGAGGGTTCGTTGTGATCCTAGAGGACTTCGGGTTCATCTGGCTCTCACTCCTCTGAAGCCTGACCATGAAGGGATGGAAGGTTGGGTATAAAGCCGGTCTGAGCTGCTGGTCAAGCATCTATGAACCACAGCAGAGCAGCCGTTAGCTCCCTGAGAGCAGCAGGCTGCTTGTTGTCTGCACCAGATGTGAATCTGCTATGATTCCTGTTTCATCCCCCTGTACCGGACACAGTCACATTATTCTCCTCAGTGCCGGTCAGAATGCCGTAGGAGTTCGCCCGATTGGCTGCGACGCTCCCAGCCGGATCAATTACAGTGTCAAATGGAGCTGAACCCACTGCCAGATGGGTTCCTCCTCTGTTGCATCATGAACTGTTGAACCCAATCAGCACATGAGCCGTTGAGGTGTGAACAAATGGGGGTCACGGCGAAATGTGCCAGCTGATACACATGGTGGATCACTCAGAGGGGAAATTGAGGTTTAATACACCTTTGAGGTGATTACCGGGCCACGGACTAACAGGGAAATGAGTGAACTCGTCTCCCGCATGATCGCCCAAGGCTCTCGTGTAGCCGTAACACGCCTGACAGACGGGTCCGAACTCCGGTTCACCTCCAATCAGAAAGAGAGGGCCGGACCCGAGTTATTTTCCCAAAGCTGCATCATCCACCACGGTCTAAGCCAACTCAGGTGTGTGAGTGTTTATAAAGCAGACGGGAATGTACCGACAGCATAAAGTGGGTTAAATATTAAACACAGCTTTTTGTTCTCCAACAATCATGAACAGAACAATGTTACATTTTAAGAGGTTGTTTTACAATTTGATGTGTTTAAAGTAGTCAGAATGGAAATGAGACTCCTAAAGGTTTCCATGTATCCATCCCTCATAAAGGTCAGGTTGTAGATACCAGGTCCAGAAGGGCAAGGACCTACACCTCCCTCCTCTCCTGGAGGATCCCAGGGTGTTCCCAGTTCAGGTTCCAGAGTCTGTGTGGAGGTCTTCTCCTCGGTGGGGCATGCCCGGAAAACTACCAGAGCAGGAGGCATCCTCATCCGATGCCTGGACCACCACAACTGAGTCCTTTCAGTGAGGAGGCTGGGCTCTGCTCCGCGCTCATCGCCTCTCTAAGGCCGACCCTTTTAGCTGCCTGGATCCAGGATCTTGTTCTTCGGGTCATGATCCAGATCACATGACCTGGATCAGCTGACTCTCATCCCAGTTGGAACCGCTCCAGTGAACGCTGAAGGTCGTGACTCAAACACCAACAGAACCAAATCATTGTTGAATCGTTAACAGCTCCTGAGATTAATTGCTCGCTGCTGCTGATGCACCGATTATGACTCTGAGGGATCCTTCTGCTGGAAAAACACCAAGAACTTCATCTTATTAACATTTCAAAGGTGCTGCTCATTCTTTACTTTATTCACTAAAGCATACAGATGATCATGTTAAAAATGGCTCCTCCACGGTTTCTTCTTCTAATCCCGTTTTAATCCCAGCTGGAGTAAAAAGTGATTTTTTCCTCTCAAAATCGGTGGATTGTTGCTGTTTCTAAGGCGTCGGGTAACCGTTGTTGCTTCCTAACACCAGTTCAGCATCAGCTGCTGTGTAGACAACTTTGTTTAAATGCATCTCCTCTAATAAAAGGTGTATTTGTTGTTGGAAAACGTGCGTAGTGGAGTTCCTTTTCCAGCTTTAAAGCGTGGAATTGAGAGCGACAGACGCATTCTTTCAATATTTATTTTTCCAACAACGTAAAGACGAGGAGGCAGTTTGTGATTGAGCCACAAAGGCGGTGAAAGCCTCGTCGATGAGGGCATTCAGGTTTTTGAAAAGAACATCTCGTCAGCGCAGCCATTCAGGACCGCCGCAGCTATTACCAGGCGTGCCAAGGTTAGGTGCTTAAGCCGTTAGCTCAGTGTTATTCTGTTGCCAACCTTGTGTTGTTATTGCAGAGGGGGCGAAGATGAGAGAGACGAGGGATTAACTGAACTCCCACACAGCAGTATTACTCTATTAATCGTCTGCCTTTGTCTATCAAGGTTAGAGCGAGTCTGCAGAACAGGAGTGCTCGTGTGCACATTCACAGGCTTTTCTCTTTATCTTCATTTACTATTGTTCATCAGTTTTACTCTTCAAGTGGTTTTCCTCCTCTTTCCCATCTGCAGAGACACTTCTGGTTTTGGTCACTTCCTGGTTTGGTGACGAGCCCGGATCTGTCCAAACTGAGCAGATTTTCTTTGACAGTAAAAGCGTGTTTGGTGGTAGACGTTGTCAGAAGAGTGTGTGACATAAATGTTTCAGGTCCTCGTGTATTTGTGGGTTTACATCTCATATTTAAACAGGTTTATAGGCTACAGAGTAAATGGTGAGCTGGTGTTTTTACAGAGTTTCCATCTGAGGTATTCAGAATTAAATCCATCGTTATTCTGAAGAGGTGCATCCTGTTCCTGCTGTTACCCAGCTCAGCACAAGCTGGGAGAGTGGGCTGAATTCTGAAATGCATCTAGGGCTGCAGCTATGGATTATTGTAAGAATTGAATAATCTGCCACAAAAATCCATCTTTTGAATGATCAGATAAGCTTTATTTGTTATTTTCTTTAGACATGTGGTCAAAATGTGACCGAGCATTACTAATAAAAACAAAATCAACCAAGTTTGTGGAAGTGTTTGGATCCTCCATTCAGGCAGATGCTAACCAACCGGTTATGGGTTTAGCTGCTGGTACGGTGCTAAAAAAACAAGTTTCCCAATCCTGTGTTATGTTTAAAAACTTTAGTGAGATGATTACACTCAGATCATTAAGTATAACTGCATTTCCAGGTGACTGATGTTGTTTTTTTGGATCACTCAGGTCGCTGGGTCTCGTCTACTCACCAGTTTTTGGGTTAGGGTTGTTTAGATGGAGTGGGCGGGGCTTAAAACATGTCCTGCAGCCAGCCTTCTTCTTTGCGTTACCTATTTTTTAGATTTATGTTTGTCATTACGAGACTTTATGAGTTCTTTCATCCTTTTTACTCCACGTAGATTATAAAGGCAGATTAAAACAGCTTAATCTTATGTTTTATTCCTTATTGGACCCTTTTTGCCTCCATAAAGGCCACAGATACTCAACTAACCTCATGATGGTAGATGACAAAAACCAGTTATTTTAACAGTTAGAATCAACGTTTCTCTAAGATCTCTGATTTGTTTTCTCAGATGATTTCAGTTCAGTTCTGATTGTAACTTGGATTTTAAGTTGCTCTATTTCCCTTAATTGTCCCATAATGTTCCCATAATGTTCCCATAATGTTCCCATAATATTCAATGCAGCTATTAACAGTTCTCATTTGTAACCAGTGATTATAATAAAATGTTTTGTTTCAGAATGGTTTTTGTTTTTCTCTTCTGTATTCTCAACCTTTGAGTTTTAATATGAGTTTCCTGTTGTCCAGGATGTGCATCTTTTTCTTTTCTTTTCTTTTCTCACTTGCATGTTTTGTTTTCATGACACGCTTTAAGAATTCATCATGTTGGAACTAATGATGCTGTTTAGCCTGTAGCCGACTAACGTGTGTTTTCTGTGCATAAATGTGGTCATTATCTGTGTGTGTGTGTGCGTGTGTGTGTGTGTGTGTGCGTGTGTGTGTGTGTGTGTGCGTGTGTGTGTGTGTGTGCGTGCATGCTCGTGCAGGAAGCTCATGTGATTGAGTTTGTTTGAAGTTGCCCACTGTTATAACTTTTTGCCTGTGTGTGTGTGTGTGTGCGTGTGTGTGTGTGTGTGTGCATGCATGCTCGTGCAGGAAGCTCATGTGATTGAGTTTGTTTGAAGTTGCCCACTGTTATAACTTTTTGCCTTTGTGTGTGTGTGTGTGTGCGTGTGTGTGCGTGTGCGCGTGTGTATGTATGTGTGTGTGTTAGGTGCGTCCACCCAGGATTCGGACGCCATGGAGCCGGAGAAGCAGGTGGACGGAACGGTGAAGATGGCCGGAGTGATCGCTGGCATCCTCATGTTCATCATCATCCTCCTCGGAGTCATCCTCACCTTCAAGCGCAGGTAAAAAAATCAGCTGATAGCACAATTATTTAATCAGTCAATCATAATTAAGTCATTGAAGAGATGCTTGGTAGTCTCTATCAGACCGAGTCCAAAGATCCATGTTTATGATTTGGTTTGTGGCACAAGTCAAGAAGAAGTTATTTATTTATTGTTTACAGATTTAAAAATCATTAACATAAATAAATATCAGGTCAGAGAGAATCACCTCTAAAAGGTTATTAAAAATGAAGACTTTTTGCATTTTGTTATTTTTACTACCTTTAAACTAATAATTTACATAGTTTGTATAAATAAAGCTTTTAGTTTTCTGTGATATAAAATAAGAACAGGTGAGTCAGATGTCTTCTAGACCTTTTGTTGATGTACTTTTTGTTACTTGTAGTTTTAGTCGTGTGAATCCTCCCCACCGTCCAAAACAAGAATTTGACCATTTTATTTTCAACGAACCAACCGGACCTTCGTCTCTGATGGCGTGCTGGGGCCACTGAGAAAAAAAAACACATTTTTTTTCTCGTCTGTCTTTTGGATTAAATTAGAAAAGAAAAATTCCAGAATAAAGACATAGATTTAAATTCAGATTAAATCTCAGCCAGCACTTACAAACAAGAACTACAATACCCATAATTCCTTGTGTTAATTAGCTATGGTAACATCAGATCAAACACACACACACACCTTAACTCACATCTGGAGCGTGTGTGTGTGTGTGATTGATGCTCTTATTGTGAAGGACGAGGGGATTTAAGAACGGATTCAAGAAAATGTTTCAAGTTATTTAGAAATGTAATTTTGAAACGAAAACTAGAAAAAACAGGGTTCAGGAGGTGAAATTCCCCTCTTCCAGCCGGATCGTAGACGTTTTTCTGCTCCGTGGCTCTGAAGTGCTGCCATTGAAATTCTTCTGAAACTTTCATCACATTTGGAAATAAATGTATTATATGAAAGACTACCAAGAATCTCTTCAAGTTTTATAACTAATTCATTTGTTGGCTCAAAATAATAATTAAAATTTTTAGTTTTAGATATGTTGTGTCCTCGTAGGTCAGGGAATACTAAATCTGGAAAATTCAGTATAGAAAAGTCGTTTTAGGTCAAATAAAATAAATAAAAATGAAAACATGTCAGTTGTGATCTGCATAAATCTCTGAGGTTCAGATCGGTAGGTTGGTGAAAATCTACATTTATTCAGAAAATGCAAAGGTTTAGGAGATTTATTGAATCCTAAAGAATTCCAGGAAAATAAATGAAAGTGTCCAGGTTCTAAATCCAGTTTAAGGTTTTATTTTTTAAGCTTTATGTCCGTCACCATGCACACTGCCTCGCCACCATCTTTCCTTTCACTTCCTCTTCTTCTCTAGCCCTACATCATTACTCTCATCCTCCTCTTCCTCATGCTGCTCAGTTTTTGATTTGCTGGATTTCATTTGTTGTGATTTTTTAGGACGTTTCATTAACAAACTCTTTTGGTTTGTTTAAATCAGACAAACTCAACCGAGCCCAAACCAAAGTCAGCTCTTTGGTTGGCTGCAGGTAAATTTTAGAATTTAAAACTTCCTCAGCATTCTTTAATTATAAAATTCAATCATTGAAGCTTGAGACGAAGTCTCAGGAGGGATTTTCTTTTATTAATCGTTTAATGAATGTTTTATTTATTCAGATTCAGAGTCTCCTGAAGGACTAAAACCAGGTCTGATTTACACTTTTAGCTACGGGCAGGGTTGTTTTTATGTTCTCCACATGGCAGGTTGTCAGGGGTTTTATTGAAAAAGTCTATGAATAGTAAAATTACACAAAAAAAGCCTTAAAGGAGTCATCACCTGAAATTTTCACTTTTCCACTTGAAAAAATGTCTATAATGATTTTTCACTGGCTGAGAAGCCGATATTTAACATTGAAGCTTTTGTTTACTCTTGCCTTCTTCAACCAGCTCACATGCACCCCACGAGCACGCGCACTCCAAAACGAGAGCTTGAGCTCTGGCCTATATGACATCACAAAGGCCAGATATAACCAAATATGAGGCCAGCAGCGAACAAACCAGCACAACAAAGCTCATTTCATAACGTGAAACACATAAATTATGTCTTATTGCTGATCCGTGTTACGGGGAAAAAAGTCCACTGGGTTTGTGTATTCCATCTTCACAACAGCATGATGAGCCGATGCCAGGCTGTTTAGCTTGCTTTGTCCCATCCAGACTGTGTACAGATCTCCAATGCCGTGTCCCATCATTTTCCGGTTTACGGCACTTCGCTGAAAAAAAACTCAACAACAAGCGAGGAGGCCATTACGCACGAGGCGAGGCTTGGATCTCGTACTGTTAGATCCCGTAGGTCACTGCCAGGTCGGGTTCAGTTATAACTTTTGTTGTTTTGGAGCAAGACGCTGAAGCTGCTTCCTGCTTTCTTCCACCAATCAACGCGCCCCTCAGTCCTGCGCGCGTCCGACACAGCCGAAATATCGCATGTGATCTTGCGAGAAAATATGCCCTTTACAAATAAATGATCAGAAAATCACATTTTTAATTTACTTTTCCATTATAATTTATTTTAATGGCCTAAAAGACTATAATAGGACGTAGATATCCACGGTGTTATAGGTGATGACGCCTTTAAATTCCTGAAAAAGATCATTTCATTAACTCTTTGGCTTTTTGGAGACCAGTTCACAGTCTTGTTGCTAAATTAATGCTATAACAATAATAAAGTACTAATATAGATACCAGGGTGTTGGTAATAGGTATATGTTTATTGTTATCTAGAGTTCTTCAAGAATGGGGGGGGGGGGGGGGGGTGTCCCAATCAAATCATTAAATGTGTAAAACTGAATGTTTGCACAAATATTACAAATTCATACTTTTATGAACAATTACACTTACGTTAATATTGATGCCTTGTTTGTACCCTGCATAGGGGTGTAATGGTACGTGTGCTCAGATTCGGATTATTCAGCACAGAATGTTCGGTACCACACGAACGCGTGACTGAGGTACTCATTATCCAGCAGGCCGCTATCTTCGAAGACCCGCCCTACCCAGTATATGTAGGCTGGTGTCGGTGAAAGTACCGGATCTGCTCGGGGAACCAGATCGGCGTCTAAAGATAACGTCACACCAGATGATTGGCTGGACGTACGACTTACGGACGTTTTGTTACTACATCCGTAAAAGCTACGTTAGCATGTTGACAATGAAGAGTTTGATTGGTCCGGATAAATTTGCGGTTGTAGTTCTTCTTCGTAGGAAACATGGACAACTTTTACAAAGAAACCCATCGTTACCACAGCTGCTGTATATCAATTGTAATGGCATTCTTTGAGTGTCATGTTGAATGTTTACCTTTAGAGTGGGAGTTTATTGCCTTTGAGTGATATTTATATCAGTAGAAAGTTATAAATATTACAACTGATCCCAGTCAGAACACCATAAATACAATTATCTTTATATTCAAATTTGTTTAGTCAAATGGGAAAAATATTTTTTGGGGAGAACATGTTTACATTGTCGAAGGAAATATGAAATAAAGCAAAAATATCATTTAACAAATGGAGACCCTGAGCTGCTCTGATTTTGAGGAAATTGGGCAAAATTTAATTAACAATTTTATTGAACAAATAGCAAGTATAAAACATGAGAATTAACTAAATATACAGAAGAATTCAACATTTATCCACATAAGAACTGTTGTGAGAGCTTTTGTTAGCACAGTCTGATGTTGGTTTTATGTAGTTTAACATTCTTTACAAAACAAAGACAATATGGTGTGTATATATATATATATATATATATATATATATATATATATATATATATATATATATATATATATATATATATTAGGGGTGGAGCCAAACCCGAATGCTGTATTCGGAAAGGCACAAACGTGTTTTTTTATGAATATTTATTTCTAACAAATACTTAAAAAAGTCTTTGTATTCTGGAAGAAGAGAGACTTTATAGCAGCAGATGAGTGAGCGATCCGGGTTAGGGTTTGTTATAGAAATCAGATGTTTAAGGTGGTAAATGTTTCTAAGGCAGCTCTCTGAAGGATAAAAAAAAACATTCTGATTTTGTTTAATTTGAGACCCGAGTTAAAAATAATTAGACCAGAAGGTCTGGATTTGACTAAAATCAGCTGATTAGGTTTACACCAATGAAGACGGAGCAGCCGTGTTATAAATAAATACAGCAGGCAGCTAAAAGGCTTCTTCTTTCTTAAATGTAGAAAATGTGTGAAATAAAACCTTCTGCACACATAACACACCGGGAACAAAGAGCCGTCTCATTTCTATTCTCCAGACAAAATTACATCTATTTCAAGTCAGATAAGGAGGTTTAGGAGTCAGCTGAGGCGCGGGGGGTCAGGTGGAGATGTTAATCAGAGGCCAGGCCGGCTAACGGGGAACATCTGAAACACAGAGAGGCTAAAACTCCATCAGAGGAAGCAGGAAGCGACAGAGCGAAAGACTTGAGAGGAGACTGAAGATGAAAGACGAAGGGAAAGAGGAAAATGTTCCAGGTCTGAGAATATGAAAATTGAAAGCGAGGCAGCGCTGCTTGACCCCGGGTTCAAGTGGATATGCTAATCAGCCGCTAACCAGGCTAACGGGGCGCGGCGTGCTTAAAGCAGCAAATTATAAGGCAGCGATTGATATGTGAATAAAAACCCGATCTGATGCTCCATATTTAACTTAATCCAGATGAAGAGGCAGGGTCAAAGGTCACGGAGGCATGGAAACATAGATAACACCTCAAAAACTTTTCAGTCTTCAGCTAAACGTGGTTGTAGGTTTAAGGAAAAGCCTCATCAGACAGAAACGGAGAAGACAAAACCGCTTCAGACAGGCGGAGTTTTCTAATATTTCCTCGGGTCATTTATATTTCAGACCTTGAGCCGTTTCTCCCAGCGGGGAAGAAAGCTGCCGGTTTTTTCACTCTGAGTGTTTTACAAGCGTTTTAGTCCCATAAATTATTCTGTGACAAAAACATTTCAGGAAGTGAACGTCGACAATCGTCCAATTAATCTTTGAAGAGATTGCTACACGTGTTTGAAATGGACTTTCTGGAGAAAGGATGTTGCTGATAATGTAACGTAAAATGGAGCCTCAGTGGACATGACTGAAGTCTTAATGGGGATTCGGTGTTTCTGCAGCCCGAGGGCTCAAACTACCGGCACCCGGAGATCCACTTTTCACAAAAACAGAATGGATGAATAATTAATGTTCCCGGTGCTCTCTAAACAAGGGCTGATTTGGGATTCCGGAGCCGAAGAAAAGGTGACATCTCCGGAACGGCAAATTAATGGGAAAATGATGTTCTTTAAACTTTTTCACCCCCCCACTTCCTTCCATCAAAGCTGTTTGAAATTCTGACTCAGCAGCCGTCTTTTAGGGACTTTTCTGTTTTATCTGAAGCTTCCAAACACCTGCGACGTCCCGGCCCACCTTTACAGGGAACAAATCCACGAAGGCTTCTCCACCGGAATACCAAGCAAAAAATGCCCAAAGAAAAACGAAGCAGGAACGAGGGCAGGAAGGCAGCGAACACGCAAATTAATAAAAGGAATCAATATAACCCCCGGCTACCACACACACACACACACACACACACACAAATACGTGCACAGAAACACACAGAGGGGAACACGTTAAACTCACGTATTGAATTAATTTTATTTTTTTATGCAACTATGTAAAACAAACAGTTTTAAAGAGAATTTATAAGAGAAACATCTGATTTATGTATTGATATAATAACAAATAATTCAATGATCATAAGACGGAACCTTCTTCTAGCCCCGCCCCCAGACAGTCTGACCATTCTGTTTGTAGTTTTCTGAGTGGAAACGAGCTGAACTGCAGGAGATAAAAACTACAAATGACTTAAATAATTAACAGATTCAGACCAGAGGAACCAGACTACAGGTGTGGAAACGACCCGAAACAATCAGGTCTTAATAGGGGTGGGACTCAATTTAAAAAAATCTAGTTAATTAGAGGGTTTGTAGTTGATTAATCTTGATTAATCACATTTTAATCATTCAAGAAAATTTGCCTCAAAAGTAATTTTTTTAAATAAAAATAATGAGAATCAAACAATAGACATGGACATTAATATTGTAAACTCAAGCTCTTTTAATGTCTAAAAAATGCTTTAAATTGTATTTCAATTCAAAACAGAATATTTATATATATGTTTATTTATTTATATCTCACTGGCAAAAATACTGAGCATTTTTATTCCACATCTAAGTTTTTATTTTATTAGACATATTGGACTTTATTATTGGAATTTCTGCGTTTGTTTCTCTTAATATTAGTCTGAGTTTAATCGACTCTGGTGTTGCTCCAACATGTTTTAGATTATTTTACACATCTGTTCAAACACAATCATCCTGATATCCAGAAGTAAAGAGGAGGGATTTAGTTTAGCCTCAGAAATATGAATAACGTTAAAAACCTGCAGGGGTTTGATGGTGAGTGGATTAAACTGAGAAATGAATGCATGTGTGAGTTTTAGTAAATCATTTCTCTTTGCTGAGGTTTTACATCCTTTTGTTTTTTGCATTCCTGCTGATCCATCCCAGCTTCCTCTCTGCTGCCTCGTATCATCAAACCAGTCAAATATTTTTCCATTTTGTGACATTTCCTCCAGCCGTCCAGGATAAACTGTTTAGGATTTTATCACGGATGTTATTCAGGTTTGATAAATAAATGAAATCCTAAACAGTGATACTTTAGAACCTGAAAAACAACTTTTAGTGCAACTTTTAGTATAACCGTAGAATATTTTGGCAATTTCAGACTAGAGTTAGCAGAATGTATCAGACCTGTTGGCAACAAATAAGAATAGATTTAGATTATCTTCCTGAAAAGCTCCATGTCTGTAATCTGTGTCTTTATTCCTCATCTGAGGGATGCGAGCAGGTTTTCCCTACATCACCTGTTTCCTTTGGTGTTTATTGGGAATTCCTGCTGGAGAAATCTTTTTATCTTTATGCATCACATGAAGCTAAAACCCTTTTAGAAGTCTGATTCTGCTCAGAGACGCAGAAACAGATGAAAATGATTCGTTTTTGTTTGAATGTTTTAGAATCCAGACCATGGAAACAAGCCAAATAAAGATGGAGTAAAACTGTAAACTTCTCAGAATCTTTGAGATCAAGCAGATGTTTCTCACAGCAGCCTCTTATGACTCGAGTCTCACGCCCTTTTATGTCTCTCTCTATCTTCCTGTTTCCTGTCTTTGGCTCCGCCCCTCCTGTCCCGTCCTGTACCTGCCTTGCCCTTGCTCCAATAGAGAGATTCACACGTGGAGAACTCTGAGCGTGGGGTATCGTATGTTTACTTCTAGACATCCACTCCGTTCCTCACCTCTGCTTTGCTCACATCTAGTTTCCCAAACGCATCTTAAAACCTGCAAAGATCCATTTTGTTGTGTTGACACAGCTGAAGGAGAAGTTTGGACTGTTTGTTTTGAGGAGTTTCTGTTTAGTTCCTGCAGCAGACAGTTATCTCAGTCTGGAGAATCAGGGCGGAATCATCATGGAGTCATTTAAAAGTTCAGTTTAGAGCAGAAACATCCTGATTATTATTCATAAAAACATAAAAACCATTCAAGAGCAAACATCCATCTAAAATAACATCAGACTTTTTATATTTGTCCTTTTGCATGAGCCAGTTTGTTTTTGTTATTTTTTTAGTCGCTAGGCTAACCACATGAATCTGGTTCATGCACACATCCTGTTGTTACCCCCCCACAAAAGAGACTTTCTGGTTAATTCTGCATTTAGGTGTTTATTTTCTTGGACATTAGACCAAAGGAACTGAGTAGGTTCAGTAAAAAGTCCACTGGACTTCTTTTTGTGATCCATGTAGGTTCCTCACTCAAAGGTACAGAGTAGTGAGCTTTTAAACCCGGTTTGTTGAAGCAAGTTGGTGTTTTTAATCCTCCCTCTTAGTTTTCCGGGGCACATGGGAGGTTTTTTTCAATCACATTCCTCAAAGTTTAGATTGCTGCTGAAAATGAAAAATGCTTTAAACTGTGGTGAGAACTTTAATGTGAAATATCACTCCTCACTAGAGAGCCAGCAGGGATTTTGTTGCCCTCGTCCACATGACAGATGTTCTGATCACAGAAGATAAAAGCTTTTGAAGCAAGAGTAGAAGAAGCCATCTTTGTCTGGTTTGAGGTTTTATTCTGTCAGTTTCAGCAAATCTCACTACAACTACCTCCTGGTAGTTTGGTGCAGCTGCAGCGGTCTGGACGCTGCTCTGCTCTTAAAGTCGGGTTTAAGTTATGTTCATGTTAAGTTAAACCAGTAAAACCTGTAGATACGTGTGTGAAAAGTCTGCTTTGTTGGTGTGAACATGACGGCTTTATGGATAAGAGTCACTCTAGTTAGCATGCTAAGCTAATGGAAGCTAATCACTCGTAGCGTTTGTGTGTTTTTGACCTGAACAGACCCATCATCAACACATCAGGACTTATTATTGTAGAATTTTCATCTTCCATCTTCCCTTTGAATATTTAGACTGGACTGTCACATCGGCCGCACCAACATTTGGTTTCACCAGCCACCACTGGTGGTCTTGATGGGAACCCGTTGGTTTAAGGTGGAATCGGTAAACTAGTTCACAATAAAGTTCTCACTACAGTTTAAAAGCTTGGTACTTTTCGTTTTGATGTGAGAAAGCTCCTCGGATGAGAGGCTGAACAACTTCAGGAAAACAAAAATCCACTTGTTTAGCTTTATTTATGTTTTAATCCTCGATAACGCTCAACATGATTCCGAACCGCTTCCAGCCGCTCCTCTGTAGCAACATGGATGTTTGCACGCATCAAAACTCCTCAAGTGAATTCAAGGGTGTCAGTTTGTTTTTAAAATTGCTGGAGACAAATATTATTATTAATTATTCACTAAGCTTACTCAGAAAAATACTTGTAAAATAACACATAGCTTACCCGTGTCAGGTTACAGTTAACTCCATATTCCCTCACCAGAGCCTAGCTGTCTGTGATCCACCGGATTAATAAAAAAATCGTTGTGGTTTCACAGCAGAACCGTCCTGCACCATGTCCCAGAGAATAAAAATGCAACCGATATCTAAAAAAACAGTGCTGTAAGTTAGTAAAACTAGCTAGAAATGAGCACTTTTATTGTGTTTGACATTAACCTGAAGGTAACACCGGGTTAGCTAAAGGGCTAGCTAGTGTGCTGATGACTGGTTGGATGGGACAGGTTTCCCAGTAGGGATGTGTGTTGGTAAAACTCTGGCGATACGATACGTATCACGACACAGGGGAGACGATACGATATATCACGATACATTCAGCCAGACGATATTAGAGATTTTTTAGACTGAATTTATTATAATAGGAAAATTCAATAAACAGTCCAAACTGATATGTAACATGTTTAACATGAGGTATCTGAACCATAACAGAGGGATTTACATTTCAATGGTGGAAACAAAACCCATTGCACACTGCTGCCAACTAGCGGTTGACGTTTGAATTGCACCAAAAGAAAAGAAAATACATTAATGTTTGCGTGTAAATTCTTCCAAAACATCGATACACGGCTTTTGAATATCGATATATCGCAGGAAGAAATATCACAATATATTGCCATATTGATATTTTCTTACATCCTTATTTCCCAGCATGCAACACTCTTTCAGATATGTTGAAAATTAAACTAAATTATTTACGGTTTTAGTTTTATTCAGTTAAACTATTATTAATGAAATAACATACATGAATTGAAGAACAGTCAGCTATACGTAGTTTTTAAGTTGGCAGTGAGTAGTAGTGGCACAGAGGGGGTTAACTAACATTTATTGTGCAGAGAGCACGAGTAGACAACACATTGATGCTAGCACAAGCTGTCGTAAAAGGCCTTTAAACAAAATATCGCTGGGGACATGTCCCCAGCGTCCCCGACACCTCTGAGCGATATGCTGGAAAAGTTTCGAGTTCCTCCTAAATGTTTCCTGCTCCACTCAGCTTGCTCCGGTTTTCTTCCTGATTTTCCAAACTAAAATCTCTCTGAAGGCTTTTTTACTGCCGGCGAGAGCAAACATAAATACTGCACACAGCCCGAACAAGGGTGAGAACTCCTTAATGAAGAGGCATCATTTTAAAGGACCACTCAGATCCAGCACTCGCTCACAACTTCCAGCATTAATAAACTGCTGACTTTGGCCGTTCTCCCGGTAATTGCTGTGGTTACAAATCCCAACATTGTTGAAAAGAGTCCCAGAATGTGCTGTCCTAAGCAACACTTAGAGAGAGGAGACATGAAACAGCTCATACATTAGTCTGAGTGACACACGTGTAATTTCCTCTCCGCTCTTTTGAGCCTCGAAGAAAAACCACGAGGAATTCTGCTCGGCTCCATTAAGCGTTCCGATCCGTGTCACTTTTACAGGAGCTCATCCCGTCAGCTCAGAAATTCCCTTCAGCTTTTTGTTTTCCTTTATAGTTCAAATGTGTTTTCAGGAACAAATATTTTCATTTAATATTTAATAAAGATGCGTTTGAGAAACTTTTATTAGTTTGGATTCATCCCTTCATTCTTACTTTTCCTATCAAACTGTGCGTTTACATTGACATTAATATCATAAATCCATCTAGAAGTTCATATTCTTTCATTTTGTCTTCCTGATGTTTTATTTGTTCGGTTCCTTTTCCAGACATTTGCTTTGATGCATCGTGAGAATAATGCTGTTATCGGCTGAAGGATCCGTCGTTCCCCTTTACGAACGGGGAGATGAAAGTGTGTCAGCTTTAGTTTTTTTACTCCGGCGTTCCGCGGTGGGAGCGTGTTGGCGTAATTGAATTTCAGATCAGACCAAACAATTATGCAGGAATTTAAACTCTGGAGTCGGAGCCAAACTCCTCCAGTATTAATAGAACTAAGGTGAAATAATTAGTGGAGGTTATAAAATGTGTTTGGCTTCAGCAGATAAACCATAGGTGGATGATTAAGTGGGAGATATGAGGCGATTTCCTGCCAAATGAAAGTGACGCTTCATAAATATCTACACCTACGTTGTTCTGGGCTCGGAGACAATCCGCTCAGCGCTCGTCACGCTGCTGACACTCCTGATTTGTCTTTCTCTAATATAATCCCACTTTACCTCCAGATTTACATCCACCTCTTGCGACGAGTTTCACTTTTAACGTTACAAACAAAAATAGACTTATTTCGTCATCCAGAAGCGGTAGCGAGGACGTCTGCTGTTGATGGAGCTGATTGGATTTGATTCCTTCTGGTTCAGAGAAGGTGAAAAATGACCTGATTTAGTTTCAGCAGAATTTAACGGTCAGAGCCTGACGCAATCACAATAAAGGTCTCAGTTTAGTTTTATCAAGAGCAATACTAACCTCAGTTTTGGAAACCTGAGTTTTCCTTTGTGAAACAAGGTTTTTCTGTTTTTTTGCTGTTGAGTCTTAAAACTTTCAGCATTTTTTCTGCAGCTGAGAACAAAAATATCACATGAAAACACTTTATGTCATTTCATCTTTTAAATTAGTGACAAAACTGGTCCTGGTTCACCACTGACTGTATAAATAATGGATGGAGCCTCCGCCCTCTCCCGTAGGTTTCTGAAGAGCTCAATGGGCGGTTCCCATCACCGCCATCTTGGCTGTGTCACGTGTCTCGTCACTCCTGGAAAATACAAACATGGAACTGAGAGCTGGATTTTGAGGGTGGGGGTAGATGATTGACACTCACCAAACTCTAATCTGATGCAGCTACCAGCTAACTGAGCTAAGTGAAGCTAACTGAGGTTGGCGGGCTGTTGAGTGACTCTGCTACCCTCTGGCTTCTAGGCTGCAACACTTTTAACGTGAGGCTGAGGCCTTCCCTGGAGCCAGCAGGAGGCTAGCTGCTAGCGCTAGCATCTACATCCTGTCAAGCCTTAATCGCATCTAAAAGGATGAGTTACAAAAAGTTATAAATTTAAGGCCCCACACCTGCTCAGAGGTATGTGTGTAATGCGTTCTGAGGGTGGAATGCTTAGAATTGGTTGTCTGAGCCTCTTTGAGTTGAGCGACAACTCCTCAAGGTTCAAAGAGACTTTGGGCCCATTTTAGACCAAATGTATGTTTGTTTGTTTTTTTCTGTGAGACCGGGTTGTATACGTCCACACTAAAGTAAAAGACACCCTTTCTTTGTAAAAGACATCTGTGGATCTTTTTATACACATTAAACATCGCTCTGACGTAGGGGTGGGCGGCATGGTG
This sequence comes from Aphyosemion australe, assembly GCA_006937985.1. Classification (NCBI taxonomy): domain Eukaryota; kingdom Metazoa; phylum Chordata; class Actinopteri; order Cyprinodontiformes; family Nothobranchiidae; genus Aphyosemion; species Aphyosemion australe. The sequence goes on along the minus strand of SSNS01000057.1, from coordinate 728,793 downwards.
ATGGAAGAGGTATGAAAGTGTTGACATAGACCCTAAACCCGGCTGTTTCCACCCGGACCCTTTTTGATGTGACACAATCGGAGCCTGATCACTTTAGTGTGTTTTTTTATTAATAAAGGGGGCGTTTCCTTTGTGCTGCCTTATAGCTTCAGTCTGATTACACTGATGGAGTTAATTACCAGCTGTGGATGGATGTTAGCACTACTAGCACCTGTTAGCATGAGGCAGCTAATTACTAGTCACAGCTGTTTTTTAGGGCTTTTAGAGCTGATTTAACAGAACTAGTGTGGTTGCTTTTGTTCTGTTAGTTTAAAAGAGTAAATTAAAAATGAACAATTAAGATAAAATTGTGACTTGACTAAAAACGGATGCACTGGAAACGGTTCAGAAAGCAAACTCAGAGTCGAAGTGCGTTTGTGCATCAGGAGCACAATCTGACACATTAAGAGTCCTGAGTGCTTTCATACCAAATTTGTTCTTGTTCATTGATAAATGGGTTTGTGTTAGCAGTCACACACACACACACACACACACACACACACACACACACACACACACACACACACACACACACTTGACCCCCATTCTGGAGACGTGACACATGGTTGGCTAATGTTCTCTGCAGCTTGCTGAGATAAATGCTCGATGCTCCACTTACAGATCTATTAAAAAGGCTGATGGCTGACCGTTTACACTCCCACTAAGATGCTCAAACTTTCACACGGCGCATGGTCACACATCAGACTGGTGCATGGGCACGAGCGCTTGAACGGCCATACAAACACACGACTTCATTCTTATTCCAGACCTTTAATCCGTTAAAAAAATAAAATGTTCCGGTTGAATTTATGTAAACCAGGAAAGCAGAAATGATTTAAACGGATAACAGAAATGAATGTTTTTCCTGTCTGCAGGCAGGTTTGTTGTTAGCAAAAGAGCTGCTTTTTAACTTCTACTATGTGTTCGAAAGAACCTGAGCTGGTAGAATCAAAAATGGTTTAAGTTTAATAATAAATCACCACCAGGTGGTGGCGCTAGAGAGGGAAGTATTCCCCATTCATTAGCTTTATTTGAACTGAAACTAAACCTTGAATAAATTCAGCTTTTCCAACAGACTCAACTTTGCTTTGATGCAAACGTGAACAAAAATCCAAAAACTGAGTAAAAATCTGTGGCTGTAGGCGAGAACCCACTCACTGAATATAAAACAATGTTCTGGTAAAACTATTCAGTCACGTTTTCAAGCATCTCCAGGATGAAACAACAATCAGAACCTTTCAGCTGCTGTTTTTATGTGTAAAATAAAAAGTCCAGCTGCTGAGAAGTATTTAAGAAAACCCAAATGATGCAGCTTTAGCTCAGAAATCCTTCATCTCCTCTTCAGCAGTTTGAGTTTACTTCTGAAGGCAACTCGTGCTCACACCTCCTCATGGACCACAGATCCAGGTTTGAGTCGTGAGGGCAGCAGGCCCAACCGTCTCCTCTCCAGCATCCTCCTCCAGCTCCTCTGGTGGATCCCAAAACGTTCTGAGGCCACACTAGAGAATGAATTCCTCCAACGCGTCCTGAGTGGACCTGGTCTGTCTTCTGCTGGCAGGACTGACTAGATGCCTGAAACACCTCAGCTGGCTCTTCTCACATGGAGGAGCTGAAGCTCTACACGGTCTCTCCCAGATGTCTGATCTCCTCTCCCTGACCCTAAGGATGAGCCTCAGCCTGTCATTCAGGTTCTTTTGGTCGGTACCCAAAGCTGATGGAGGATGATGATATCAGGAGCTGATGTAAAAACGTGTTGCGCTTTGGAGAAAACTCAGCAGCGCTCCGTTCAAACGTAGACGTGAAACTGGTGTCATTCAGTGGAATTACTGGGAAAACTGGGCGGTTTTCTTTTTTATGTTTCAGTAGAAAAAGCAGCTCGGAGGGGCCGCAACCCACCAGCTACAGATCTCTGGTTGGACATTTAAAACATGAAGGAGTTCTAAACGAAGATCTCATCTTCAGTTATTGTTTTATTTATAAGAAAATACAAATAATGTTTAACGTTTTTGTTTTTTACCTGACGTGTTGTTGAGGACGTTCTGTAACGGTAAATGTTATAAAGCAGTCCCGCGTCCAGGTGCTCTGGTTGGTCTCTGTAGTTCCTGCAGCAGGTGAACTCAGACCTGAAGGTGTTGGTTTTTTTTAGGACAAATTCTTCTTTTTTTGTATTGAACTCCATCATCCATACCTGAAGTGAAACGTCTGAGAGTTGCGTGTGTGAGTGTGTTTTCCAGCTGATAGCATTCTTATAAGCTGGTGATGAACTGCAGCCGTCACATGGATGTGGGATTGTGCGTCTGCAGATAAACTCCAGCCTTCATATCCAAGTGGGAAAGTGTGAGAGAGACCGGGTGTATGTTTACGTTTAGTCATCATCAGAACAGAAAAGGGAAAACAGATCATCTTCCATGTGGAAGTAGACATCTCCGTCCTGTTTGGGTTTAGTATTCATGATAGACTTTGGGTTTGTGCTTCTACCTCAGTCAGTCTGTGACGAAGATTATTGATTAGTAGGCAGATGTTCATAAAACCATTTTTTGTGTCGGACTAAAATTACAAAGACATCTTGAAGCAGATCCTGTTTTACTGATTTCTCCCCAAAAGGGCCCAGCTATTCCTAAAAAAAGAAAAGCACCACAGAACTTTTACAAAATATATTTGATTATGTGCATCTGCACCATTTATAGCCTGGATCAAGTGGTCCCAACAGCAGGAGGAAGGCTACTAATACATAAAAACAGTTTAATAAACCTAATGAAACAGATTGTCAACTGGTCATATTAGTGATTTATGGTGAGCATAATATCAATGTAGATGTTTCAATGTGTGGCAGCATTACTGTGTATCCCGGACAAGCCCCCGGTTAACCAACAAAGCTGCTTAAAATGTTTCATTCACCACAATTACTTTAACTAACTAAAGAGAATGCATACAGCTGTCTGGGTAGAATCATTCCCAGGTGGAGTTGGATTATAAAAGCCTCACTAATGGCAACAGGCTGACTGCCTCTAGTTTTCAATAGGCATCAACCCAAAACCCAGAAGAATCCTGGTCCTATATTAACACAATCAATAGGCTGAGTCTGTGCTCGGTAAAAACATCAGCCAGAAACAAACACTGTCCTAACTTAACCAGAAAACTTGTTTCAATGCCACTAAATTTGCTCCTGAATAAAACGTTTCCTCACATTTCTCCCTTTTTCTGATCAGTGAAACCAAACAGACGCGTTTCAAGCATCTGCAAAAACTCAGACTGTTTTCAGAAGAAATTTTCTTTCGTCAATTTCCTTTAACATGTTCCAAATTCCAGTAACCCGAGAGCAAGGCCTTGAGGCTCACCGTCCTTTGTTTCCATCGTTTAAAACTGGCAAAAGCAAGTGAACTTCCATAAACTCAACATGTTCTCCGGGTTTTACAGCAGCATCCTGCAGGACTAAATAAAGACATGCAGAATGTGTACAAGTGTAATATCATACAGTCTCAACTGTCTCTGCTTCTCACACACACTCGGGTAGGCTGGTGTGTTTTCTCTACGCTGTATTAATATTTATGACCAGTTTTAGCTGCTGTGGCTTTTACAGCTCGACTCCCAGCACCGAACTTTATTAATATCATAAGGACAATGTCAGCAGAGGCCCTAAAAAGGGTTACGACTCTGTGTGTGTGTGTGTGTGTGTGTGTGTGTGTGTGTGTGTGTGTGTGTGTGTGTGTGTGTGTGTGGCACGTGTTCTTAGATAGTAAGAGATCTGATATCTGATTCCTGGCTTTTTGCCAAATGAAGGGCACATGTCAGGGGGAAAAGTTGCCAACTAACCATTAAAGAGATTCTGCAGGGAGTCCAGTATCTCTATCGTTCACACACACACACACACACACACACACACACACACACACACACACACACACTGGTCGAGCAGTTCTGATGAATCTGTGCTGAGAACTAAAGGTCAGACTCTACGGACGTAAACTTAACTGGATTAAAAGTTCAAGTCAATCTAACTTTTATGTATTTTTTATTGTTTTACATTATTTACTTGAAGCCAGACCGCTGCAGCTTCACGCCAGTCAAGAGTCTCACTTTTCTGTTCAAATGAGCAAAAACAAAGTACGTAGCTTTTAAAAGGTAACGAGCTGTTTTGTTTTCCGGACCGGGACCATGACGTCCGGAGCACGGAGAGGAATGTGATTTAGCTGGCTTGCTTCAGCTTAGAGCTCTGCTGCACTTTGATGTGATTAAATTTAAACACAAACTCTCTCCTAACTGATAAACCATCCCTCCTTCCATTTCCTGTCCTCTCATCTTCCTCCTCTCTGCTAATCCCTTCATCCCCCGACCAGCCTGCTGCTCATGGAGGCAACAGTTGTGCTTTAGAAGTTTATCAAATTATTTTATTTTTGTTTTTGTTCATCAGTTCAAGCTTTCAGGTTTTTTCAGAGCTGATCTAAACAGAAACATTCAGGTTTGGATCACAACTTCCTGTTTTTAAATAACTTAAACATCATAAAGGTTTTATTAATCAAATCTGAACCCACCCACTGGACCTAGATTAAAATAATCCATAATTAGATCTGCATCAGTGAAATTTTAGCTTGCAATAATTGTCCTTGTGTTACATATAAAATCAATAATTCCCTGTTATCCAGAGGAACCCGGGCTTTAGGAGGAACCAGTGATGGATAAACAGATTGTTTTAAAACTGAATGAACGGGAGAAGAGAGAAGGTAATTTTAAGGTTGAGTTGTTATTTTCCAAACCATAAAGCCTCTTATTACCTTCTGGCCGCTGCTGAGAGCAGAATCAGGTAAATGTTTGAAGATGAAAATCTGATCTGTGTTTAATAAGCCTCTAAATTTACCATCAAATCATTTTAATTAAAGATTAAATAGAAAAGGAACTAAACTAAAACCAGCCAGTGAAACCCTTCAGAAGGAGCCAAAGGTCTTAAATATATCATCGTAACGAGGACACAAACAAACAAACAAACAAGAGTTTAATAAACATGTTTGAATTATTAAGGATTAAAGCAAAGTTGAGATTTTTCTCTAAACTAATCCGATGTGTTTGTCTTCTTCTGGGTTTGTCACCATCGGCCTCCCCTCACCATGCTTCAGAAGACATGCTTATTCCTACTCTTATTACCTGTAAGTAAAGCTTTCACATCAGGATCCACACCTGTCTCAGCTTCACCTTTCTGAGTTGTTGTTTTTAACGTTTGGTCCTGTTTGACTCTTCCTGGACGCTCCTGGTTTAAATCAGCAGGATTTCCCCCAAATTCAAAATAATCCTTATAATGTTACCCAGGAGTTACTGTAAAAATCAAAGTAAAAATACTCTTTTAATATTTGTGCAGAAATAAAAACTTTATAATAAAATGTAATTAATGTCAAATTAACTGAATAACTGAACCTAATTAAGCAAGTGAGACAATAAAGTTATACAAGTGAAGGTGATCAAACGCACGATAAAAATGTTTCATTTTGACTTTTTAGTCTTTTATTTATTTATGAAATATAATTTTTTAAGAAGCAGTGATTTATTAAACTATGACCCTTGTTATGTTTTGGTCCGAGTCAGCGGATGTCACTGGGTTCATGTCCACCCCTGGTCCGTTCTCCTCGGTTCGGTTCTTGGTGTGAACACAGGAATCTCACCGGGGTGCAGAACCGTACCGAGACCCGCTGGAGGAGGTGGTTCCGGTCCGTTTATAGTGTGAACGTGATCCGACCACGCGTACGCGTAGCCAGACGCCCTCCTGTAGCAGGCTTGTGTTGCATTCTGGGATACTGGAGGACACAAACATCAGGTAGCTACTAGCTAGCTGAAAATGAAACGAGGGCTCATGGGCGATCAACAAGATTAGTTACCCAACTGATGTTTGGGCAGAATGATCAGATTCATCATTTCTCTGCTTTCTTACTCGGAACACTCCAGACAACCTCCTAAAATCCTGCAGAATTATAGAAGGACCAGCAGCATCCGTGATGTGAATGAAATCCATAAACTTGTTGAAGATCTTGTAGATTTCTAGGCTAATCTTTGCAGCACGGTGGAGAAGATGCTGCTGTCTCTGGTGTCTAAATGCACCAACAGTTTAACAAACTTCTGTGAAATTGAGATGTGATTAAGTAATTTGAGTGTCTGCAGCTTAATTTACTTGATTGTCCCGGTTGGAGCGGCTGCAGTTTGGTGCAGGAGGAACTTCATCTGCAATGTTTGCACGCCCGTCCCTTAAAGAGTCTCACCCTAAAAGGTCAATGCAATTCACCGTTATCTTCTCCACCAAGTGGCCATTTCCTGCCTATTAACCACCCTAATGAAGAGCTATTATGGCTGTCCCACACACACACACACACACACACACACACACACACACACACACACACACACCTGGGCAGGTGTGTGCACTCTGTTGCCCTGAGCTCCTCTGAGAATCCCTGCAGGGATTATCTAAACCTTCAGGCTTCTCTTCAAAGCATCTGAAAATTTACTCTAAATCTGCTCCGAGTCCAACCTGAGCGGAACAATCCTCACATTCCCAAAACTCCCTCCTGGAACGGCCTCCTTAGGCTCCCAGACCTCAGCAGGAATCACTTCTTTAAGGTGGAAACAGACGCTTTCAGCATCCAGCGGTCTGGTTCTGATGTTTGCTTTGGCTACAAAAAACTTACAGCTACAGATAAAACAGCTTTAATGGTTACTCTGGTAAAATCTCTATTGGTTAATTTACCATTTAAACCCCGCTGATTGTCCAGTAGAAGTGAGGAGGTGGCAGGAGGAGAGGATTTAGAAATCTGCATTAAACTCTTTATACAGATATTTTTTTAATCGTACATTTGAGAGCCGGACTTTTAATTCCGTTTTAATGGTGAAATGCTGATTTCCCTTATTGTGACATCACAATTTTTGAAGTGGCTCGTAGAAGCAAATCCCTCCTGACACCAAACAGCTACGCATGGGTGTTACCTGTGTTTGGAGGGTTTGTAGAGGCGGTAGAGACCATCATGGCAGCGCTAAAGGATGTAGAAAGTGAGTTTTGCAGAATGTCTCCTTTAGTTAGCTTATAGTCGTTTATCCAGGTGAACCCAGGCAAAAACATTAGCACCCACACGCTCAGCTTGTCCAACACCAGGATTTAGATGTTATGTAAATAAGCTGAACCCATACGCTGCTCTTAAACGTGTGCAGGACTCGTGTCTCTGCACCTCCCTGCATCCTCCAGCCCGGCTCCCTCGTTGGGGTTGTGATGCTCAGATGAAAGTTTGTTTGGGTTTCGCCTGCAGCCTCCTCTGGAGCTGCTGCTGTCATCCTGAGGTGACTGACTGACGGTGTCTGACTGCAGCGCCGGCGGGGGATGGCTTCAGGATATTTGAGTTATTCAGCTGCCAGCTGACTGGCTGAGGCCCGTTCCAGGCAGAATGCAGGAGGTTCTGCCAACCGCTGAAACAAATGCTGCTCCCCGTCTTTTATTGGACACCTCCAGGGCCCCCCCGTGGATCTGCAGAGCCTCGGCTGGAAATAAGTGCTACTCCCTGTGCGAGCATTGGCTTCTCACAGAGAGCAGTGATGGTCACCTGCAGGATAAACGGCTTTCTTCAGATGTTTTATCAGAAGGAAAAAAAATCCAAGAAGTGACAAAGCGTGTTACTCCTCCTCCTCCTCGCCTGAATCAAACAGCTGAAGCCCTCAGAGGACCCAGAGTTCAGCTTCTGTAACCAGATCAGCTTCACCTGGATGCTTCATTCATTTAATGTTCATGTAGGAAAACCTTATTAAATCAGAAAAACGTGTCCCAATAATCTACATGGAGTGGGCGGAGCTTAACACGTATACCACAACCAGCCTCATGGGGGCGATTTGGTCTCCTATAATACTCAATGGCCTATTTATTAGGTACACCTGCTATACCTGGTTGGACCTCTTCCTGCCTTCAGAATGTCCTTAATTTTGGGTTTCATGGATCCAACAAGCTGCTGGAAACATTCCTCAGAGGTTCTGGTCCATCCCAACATGACAGCATCAGCTCCATCCATGTTAAGAACCTCCCGTTCCACCACATAAGGTTCTGGACTGAACTGAGATCTGGTGACTGTGGAGGCCGTTAGAGCCCAATAAACTCATGTTCTAGAAACCAGTTAGAGATGATCTGAGCTTTGTGACATGATGCTGCTGGAAGTAGCATCAGAAGGTGGGTTCATGTGGTCATAAAGGGATGGGCGTGGTCAGCAGCAATACTCAGGTAGGCTGTGGGGTTTCAAGGGGTTCAAATGAAGGCAACTGAACTTCTTTGGTTTCTTGAAGACGTTTCGCTGGATGAGAAGCGAAACGTCTTCAAGAAACCAAAGAAGTTCAGTTGCCTTCGTTTGAACCCCTTGGATTACCATGACCTGGATGACTGAGAACCTTCACCAGCATGCTGTGGGGTTTAAACCAGGCTCAGGTGGTGCTGAGGGGTGACGGGAACATCACCACCACCACCACGCTGATGTGGTCTGGTCTTCTGCTTCTGGAGCAGCTGGTGTGGTTCTGCAGACCTTAGGAACCAGTCTGACCTCTGACCTTAGAGATGGTTGTAGGTTCAGATCCCAGTAGACCAGCAGATTGTGATGAACTGGGTCCTTTAAGTCTTTTCTTCTTCTTGATTCTGATGTTTGGTCTGAACTTCATCAGCTGGTCTTCACCACACTCGGGCGTCTGAAGGCTGACGGGTTGAGTCTTTGGATTAAAACTCGACCAGAGGAGGAACAGGACGGATTAGGATCTAACATTTATCATCACCACTGCTTCTCCAAACCGACCTTTTCATAAATGGATTTTTTTCTTTTGCACAGTGAGAACGCTCCAGTAATGAGTTTTAATGGGAACCCAGCGTTTGGGAAATGAACCTTTAAGTGTCTGACGTCTCATACATCACACGAGAATCAATTAAAAGCTTTTTTTATTCTATCAAATGTTGCGGCTTTGCTTCATTTCATCCCATCTTGTGTCTCCTGGGAACTCATCTCCTCCTGGAGCCGTCGGGGGGGAGCGCTCGGCTCTCCCTGATGGTTTTCCATGTCCCCGACCACACGTCTCTCATTATCCAAACGTCAAACAGTCTGCAATTAACGCCGGTGGGGGGGTGGGGTGGGGGGGAGCGGTCCGGCATTCCCGCCGCGGCCGGCGCTCCGTGGGGTAACCTGGGTGGTTAATGAACTGCTGCTGTGATATTCATTAAAGAGGGATTATGTCGCACTCGTCGGCAATTACAATACGAGAGGAATTTGTCATTTAAACGAGCCCATTATCGGGATGAATGTGATGGGTGGGAGTGTGGAGACGGAGCGGGACGGATAACGGGAAGGTCTTTTCCCATCTCATGAGTTTGATCCTGTTGCTTTTACCAACCTCTCCCTCCATCTCCCTTCTTTCCCATTCGGTTTTCCTTTCTCCTCCCTCCTCCCAGCCTCCTGCCCACTTTCTATCAGTCAGAAAGCCAGGGACGTGTGGCTCTAAGTGGGCCCTCGTCCCATCTCACGGGGGGTTTGACGCTCCGTCGCCTCTAAATTGATGTGGAGCGGAGTTCAACCTGAGTTTGATGGAAGGAATTTATTTAGTTTGTCGAGTTTCTCTCCCTCTTCTGCTCCAGATGTTTTTCTCCCTCTTGTTCCTAAAACATCTTTTCATCCTTCTTCTCAGGGTTTTGTCTTTTCCAGTTTTGTTTTATTTTCTTTGTGCTTCATGATCAACATCATTCAGCTCATCGTCTGATGCTGCACACAGATTATGCTCAGTCCTTCATTTCCATCTCCCTCCCTCACACACACACACACACACACACACACACACACACACACACACACACACACACACACACACACACACACACACACACACACAAGCAGAGGCACCTCATAAACACAAAGATCATCAATAAAAAAGTGCACTGCAAGCACAGATTATTATATTCAGTCGTAACACAGAAATGCAAAAGCATGCATGAATCGTGCACGTAGAAAAAGAACCCCACAGCTTCCACCGGGTCTCTGTGCTGGTTCTGTCCAGACGGGATGATTCTGCTGGACGTGATCAGGTGCGTTTGGTCAAACCTGAAGTGTTGGTAAACAGCTGCAGATGAGATCAGGAGGTTTTACCTGAATTATTTTTCTTTATTTGTAAAGGAGCCGGACTCTGAGGCGGTTTCCTGGCTCTCAGCATTTTTATTTGACTAGATAAAAAGAAAAATACAGCAGAATTAAAAACTCCTCGTGGTTTTTATGAAGTTCTCACTAGCGTACATCTAACCTACCGCCTTTTAAACACTTAATCCTAGTAGCATAATATTTATTTAGCTCCTGCTGTTATTTAAAGATCAACTGTGCTCATATTTTAATGCATCTGCAGTGGTCTCTTAGCCTAGTGAACTAGACCAATTCTTGCTTTGCAGAGTTTGGTCTAGGCACGCTTCATTGGAACCCTCGCAGCCCAAACCACTGCTGTGTCTATCCAATCACAACTCGCTATAGTTTTGGTTGGGCCAATCACAGCGCTCTATATCATGGGCCAATCACAGAGCGGGAGTAGCCGATGACGTCAGCGCTGCGGCCGCGAACGCCGCGAACCCAAGCAACATGGCGGCAACTCGGAAAACACGTTCGTTTGAAACGGCTTTGTCATCAACATTGGATTATTTAGACTCCAACGTGCGTAAGTCTGTCTGATATACTTAGCGGCTTCTTATTTTTATCAAAGTAGTGCAATGTCCCAGTACACCTGATATTCGCGTGTTTTTCATACAAAAACGACAGAAATCATTGAAGCTAGACGCTATTAAAGCCTCCCGCTTTTCCGTCGCCGTGATTACGTCATGTTGTTCGTCACTCTGATTGGTCCTAGCGCTATCCAATTGCGTGCTGACATTTTGAAAGACAACCGTAGATCCCGCCCCATGACTGAGAGCCGTCAGTGGTTCGTGGCCAGACTATATATACACATATGTAGGATGACTTGCCAGGCTAGTGGTCTCTAGTAGGAATACATGCCTTGTAAGTCGCTCTCAGCACAGATAATTCAGCCAGAGGAGAAATTAGCTTCAGATGACAGGATCTGGAGTCTTACTTCCTGATATCCGGACATCTCTCCTCTGATTGGCTAACAGCAACACGACTCTACCACTGACTCTGTTTGCTCTGCAACGTTGATGTTTTATCTCCACCAATAACACAAGCCTGGAGGAGTTCTGCTGTGTGGTGGAGTTGCTAATGCTAACGGTTAGCTTCTACTAGCCCAGACGTTCTCTGCTGTTTCCTGGACGCTAAACCAACAACAGCCTTCCCCGTCGTGAGTCCAGATGGGTGAGTCCATGAATGTTAGTGACAGTGTGACGTAGATCTGTCAGGATTTTCTAATCCTAGAGTTTCACCTAGAGTCTATTTTCTATCAGAAGCTAATCCAGGAGATAGGTGGAGGAGACTATTTTCATGTTCAGCCTGCAGGAAACACTCAGAGTGACCCGTTAGAATCAGAAATTATCATTAAAACGTGGTTTTTCAGTGAAGTTGACCTTTAAAAGCTTCCTAACAGAACCTCAGGTGTTCAAAGTTGATAAAGTTGGAGATTTTACACTTTTTCTCTTCCGACTAAAGTATCACCTCAACAATGACCCAAATTCTACCAAGACTGTAGTTCTTACTTTGCAGCTGCATGTTGTTTTAAATTGGGTGAGTAGGCGGGGCTCTTAGGCACGTCAGGGGCAGAACTTGATGCTAGGTGAGTGGGTGGGGCTTCATACAGGTGAGCCGACAGGGCTGTGATTCCCACCTGCTGAGTGCTCAGACTCAATGGCATCACCTGCAAACTGAAGTAGGAGACGCTTCTTCTGGTCCTCTCGACCACCAGTTTCCATCAGATTATTTTGGCAGAAATGTTAAAAGTTTCCTGTCAGACTCGACTTTTCAATCCACCAAAAGTTTTCTGTTTTCAAACCAGAAACATTTAGATTTACCTCAAAATGAAAGGAGCATGTGCAGTTGTCTCCCGTTTGTCTTGGTGAACTGGCTGTGTAAAGATGGCTGATTGGTTCACTAGTAAACAGGCGTGTGCGGCGGCGTGATAAGTCACCAAGCAGCACGCCCACACGCCGCCCCGGGTGGACCGGCAGCCCGATACAACAGAAAACACTGAATGTCCATCACAGGCAGCTCTCACACGGCTCTCAAGGAGTTTGAGTGTTTGCTCAGAGAAACGCACACACACACACACACACACACACACACACACACACACACACACACACACACACACACACACAGAGCAGCCCACTGTTTGCCATTTGTGACTCGATGTCAGGCACTTACAGTGAGTAGAAATCCGTGTTGGTGTTTTCTGGAGGAGGTTTTTTCTGTTAACCTAAAATAAAGAAGTAATAGATGGATTTCATGATCCAAGAGGAACAAAATCTACAATTTAAAATGGCTTCAACCAAACGGTGATGGACTCTGTTGTTCATTTGTAAAGCAAATAAGGTGCTGACTAAACTGATCTGAATCCCACGTTATTAAACTCCTCCGGGAAATGACGCTGTCTCTGTGTGTAAATGAATATACTTTTATTTTATTAATTTCCAAAGACGATAAGAGTCAGACTTTCTGAAGTCATTGTTCTGACCTTCTTCCTCAGATCTCGCTGGGATCTGGGTTGTGTAGGTTATCAGACATCCACATTCTTGAAGAACCCGGGTTTCCACCAGATGCATGATCATTGCATCATTAAAGCTGCGGTTAAAGTCACTGAGTTTGTTTCCTGCGAGGGTGGAGAAGCGCGTTCTGGACGCGTCCCATAATCATAGTGTTGCCCGCTAAATTTAAGCTACGAGTCTATTTTTTACGCGCTACACTTCCATAAGGCGTCAAGCTCAGCAGTTCAGATCGGGCCAGACAGGAAGTCAAACACAGGAGCAGTGTAAAACATCCAGCAACTTTCAAAATAAAAGATACATGCAGATTTCCAGTTGGTTAACTATTAAAGTAACACTAAGCGGTTTTTAACAATTTAAGTTATTCCTTTAAAATGGGTTTGGAGTGACTGTGTGAGTATAAACGTTACCATCTTCACTCTGAACACCACTCTGCAGCCCTCTGCTGACCACGTACTGCACTTAACAGTTTTGTGGAGCGGGTAGGTGCCCTATAGGGGGAGCTCTTTACCTGCTTTATGGCTGTTAGCTGTAATGCTAACGGTTAGCATTTTCATTTCACAAAAAGCGCAAGAAGAAGAAAAAGTTTGCTTTTTCTGTTGGCATCATGGCGGATCCTGGAAGTCAAAGTAACAGAGTAATGTCTTTGGAGGTGAAGCAAAGAGCTAAAACCAGAGTGAACATCGGCGCGGCCTACGCTAGTTTGAGGAGCTAAAGGAGGCTACAAAATCACAGACTGATGGTGACCCAGGGTCCAGACCAGGAAGCAGAGTGGTAGTTTAACCCTCCCCTCTGCAGCTTCTGTACTGTTACCCACCCACTCCCCCATCCAGACAGTGTCCTGCCCACGGCCAGAATCAAACAGATTAAAGATCAGGCTTAATAGAGCAAATCATGATAATCTCATAAAAATAAAAACAAACTCTACTGAACAGAAAACTAGAACAATTAAATGTGGTTTATTGAACATTAGATCTATCTCTTCAAAGACTTTATTAGTTAATGATTTGATTTGTGATAATCAGATTTCTCTGTTTTGTCTCACAGAATCCTGGCTGCAGCAAGAGGACTATGTTAGTTTAAATGAGTCGACTCCTTCTAATTATTTAAATCATCATATTGCTCGTAGTACAGGACGAGGAGGAGGAGTAGCAACCATCTTTCATTCAGATTTATTAATCAGTCCCCAACCAATTAATAGCTACAGTTCTTTTGAACATCTAATTCTTAGTTTGCCTAATCCGGATTGTAAAGCTCTAAAACCACTTTTGTTTGTAGTCTTGTATCGTCCACCAGGCCCCTACTCTCAATTTTTGGATCAGATCTCAGATTTCTTGTCTGATTTGGTGTTAAATACTGATAAGGTCATTGTGGC
>SSNS01000057.1:686808-714132 GCA_006937985.1 Aphyosemion australe | reverse complement strand
GGAAGAGTTCTACTTATCCTGGAAAAATAGTCTAGTGCTTTATAAAAATAAGCTTCGACAAGCTAGAACTGCATATTATTCGTCACTAATTGAGGAGAATAAGAATAATCCTAAATTTCTTTTCAGTACAGTTGCTAAACTTACACAGAATCATAGCTCTGAGCCAGCTATTCCCTTAGCCTTCAGCAGCAACGACTTTATGGAATTCTTCACTAATAAAATAGATTCTATTAGAAACAAAATCATCAGCATCCTCCCCAACACGACTTCTTCTTCCTCAGTAAGTGAGGCAGCATCTGAGGTAACTGTAGAACCTCATCTGTGTTTGAACTGTTTTGATGCAGTTGAGCTTTCAGAGTTATCAAAAATATTAGCTTCATCTAAACCTTCAACTTGTATTTTAGACCCAATCCCAACCAAATTATTTAAAGAAGCATTTCCTTTGGTTACTGCCCCCATTTTAGATATAATTAACCTATCCTTAGTAAATGGATACGTACCGCAGGAGTTTAAGGTTGCTGTAATTAAACCTCTACTTAAGAAACCTTCTCTGGATCCAGATGACCTAATGAATTATAGACCAATATCTAATCTCCCATTTTTATCTAAAGTCCTTGAGAAAATAGTGGCCAGTCGAGTATGTGAGCATCTAAACACTAATGATCTGTTTGAGGAATTTCAGTCAGGTTTTAGAGAGTATCACAGCACTGAAACCGCATTAGTGAAAGTTACAAATGATATTCTCACGGCCTCAGATAAGAATCTTGTGTCTGTTCTGGTCTTGTTGGACCTCAGTGCTGCTTTTGACACAGTCGATCACAATATTCTCTTAGAAAGGCTTGAACATGTTGTAGGGATCAAAGGAACAGCGCTAGGCTGGTTTAAATCTTATTTATCTGACAGATTTCAGTTTGTTCATGTACATGAGAAATCTTCTTCATACTCTAGAGTTACTTGTGGAGTACCACAGGGTTCAGTACTTGGACCAATTCTTTTCACTATATATATGCTTCCAATTGGTAAAATCATTAGACAACATGGGATAAACTTCCACTGTTATGCTGATGATACTCAGTTATATTTATCCATAAACCCTGATGAACCTAATCAGTTAGGTAGATTACAGGCTTGTCTTGAAGACATAAAAATCTGGATGACTCTAAACTTTCTGCTGTTAAATCCAGACAAGACTGAAGTTATCATCTTTGGACCAGAACCTCAGAAAAGGAAACTGCTTAGTCAATCACCTAATCTAAACGGTATTAAATTAGCCTCCGAGAACAAAGTAAAGAACCTCGGTGTAATCTTTGACCAGGACATGTCATTCAAATCCCACGTTAAACAGGTTTGTAGGATTTCCTTTTTCCACCTTCGGAATATTGCTAAGATTAGAAGCATCCTTTCCAGGAGTGATGCTGAAAAACTGGTTCATGCATTCATTACCTCAAGGTTGGATTACTGCAATTCATTACTATCAGGAGGTCCACAGAATGTAGTCAAAAGTCTTCAGCTGGTCCAAAATGCTGCAGCTAGAGTTCTGATGAGAATTAAAAAGAGAGACCACATCTCTCCTGTTTTAGCTTCCCTACATTGGCTGCCTGTTAAATTCAGAATAGATTTTAAGATCCTCCTTCTCACATATAAAGCTCTTAATAATCAAGCTCCATCATACATCAGTGATCTGATTGTTCCATATGTTCCTAACAGAGCACTTCGCTCTCAGACTGCAGGTTTACTGGTGGTTCCTAGAATATCTAAAAGTAGGATGGGAGGCAGATCTTTTAGCTATCAGGCTCCTCTACTGTGGAACCAGCTCCCAGCATTAGTGCGTGAGGCAGACACCTTGTCTACTTTTAAGACTAGGCTCAAAACTTTTCTATTTGATAGGGCTTATGGTTAAATTCTGATGTTAGCCCAGGTTTAGACGAGTGGGGAGCAGAGGGAGGTGGAGTGTACAGAGGGGACTACTGTCGTTAAAGACTTCTCCCTGGCCCTGCCTCCCACATGCCTCCATCTAAAAGGCTAGGTTATCCTGAGTTATCTCTGTAGTTATGCTGCTATAGGCTTAGACTGCTGGAGGACATACTGACCACTTTCCACACTCTGCTACTCTCTTCTACCACCACTCTCTAACTGCATTATTTCCTGTTATTCCAGCTGTTAACTTTATTTTCTCTCTAAGTGTTTTTCTCCCCAGAAGAAGCTACACTGGCGTTCTGCTGAGCTGTGGTGGCCTCATGGAGGGGGCCATCGGCTGGCACACTGCTGCCAACCACCTAACATTCTCCCTTTCCTGATATTACATCTTACTTTCTTTAACATAGAATGTGCTACTATTAGTTCACCTATTGAATTAATTATAGATTCACTCAGATAAAGACAATAAAGTTTCTCTTACTCTTACTAAATAGAACTTCTACTAAGAAATCACAGTGTAGCCATAGAAACACTACTTGATATATGTGGTGTGTGTGTGTGTGTGTGTGTGTGTGTGTGTGTGTGTGTGTGGGTGCGGGGTGTGCCTGTGCCTGCTCTGTCTTCTCAACCCCCAGTGAGTCGTAGCGGATGGCTGCTCATACTGAGCCAGGATCCTCTGGAGGTTTCTTCCTGTTAAAAGGGAGTTTTCCTTCCCACTGTCGCTAAATGCTTGCTTAGTATGAGGATTGTACCAACACAATGACACTAGTCAGTGTCTTGATGCAATCTGCTGGGTCCCTTATATAGGAAACTTTTTTACTGATTGGCTTATGAACTGAACTGTATTGGAATGTTTACTTTGTGAAGTGCCTTGAGACGACTCTTGTCGTGATCTGGCGCTATATAAATAAACTGAATTGAATTGAATTGAATTGGTGACCTGGTTTTGTTGCTACTGGACTTGTAAGTAATAATATTTTTGTCCAACAGTGTGGATCTTTTTACTTCGTGGTTTATTTTAGTATTAGTTGGCTTATGTTAGCGTTAGCTCATGTTAGCGTTAGCTCGTTGTTAGCGCTAGCTACAGCAGGCTGCTGCAGGGTTGTTTATGCAGGTGTAATTCCACTTTCAACCAGTAGGGCGGAGAAGCAGCAAACTGCTCTGTGTTATTTTAATATTAAAGGTCGTCACCGACGACGCCTCAATGGCCGATGTAAAAGAACAGAAAATGAACCACAGACCTGTCTGGATACATGCTGCCATCTTTAACCCTGGCTATTATCTCGCAAACTGGTGAAATCACACGTGATCTTGCAATTCTCCTGTGATTTTATGATCTCAGCTGCGTAGAAAGTATACGCACGTCTGAAACGTGGAAAGAGATGCGGCGCACGGGTAAAACATGTAATATGTTACGCCTCTGGATCAAAGCCTGAGTAACGACAAACTGATTTCTCTTCTGATCCTGATGGATTCTGAAGTTTTAATGACTGATGGAAAGTCTGGGCTTATAAAGATCAGCAGGACTAATATCCTATCAGGGCTGTATTAGTGGCAGGTCGACCGCCTGGTCGAGCACGTTTTACTGATCAGAACTAGAATAAAACAGGATTTAAGGAGTTTCTGCAGTACGCTGCAGCATGTTTGATGCCTGCTGGTTTTTCATTTATTGGTCATTTTTGACATTTCCTGGTTGTTGTTTTATTTACCTTTGATTTAATCAGAGTTTTTGGTGGTGGCTGTCTGACGGCAGGAGTAGTTTACAGTTTTTGTAATTTATGACAAAAGGCACCTCATAAAATCCAATGGGTCCAATTTACTCTAATTAGAGTTCACTTCAATAGACAAGTCCACTTTAATTTCATTAAAACAGTCTGATTAAATGTTTTAGTAATTAATAAAAACCAGTGTTTAGCACCCTTAACCTCATTAGGATGTTATTCTGTTATTAGTGGAGTTATCAGAAGCTAATAAGCTGCTCCTGCATGAAAAAAACAACTCCTGTTGCCATGGTTACTCATAACAACTAGCTAAAAGCTGCCAGCAGAGCTCATTCAACCAGCACAGCAATCAAATCAGCATGTGAAGTTCTTTCAAAACATTTTATGCATTTAAAAA
This sequence comes from Aphyosemion australe, assembly GCA_006937985.1. NCBI lineage: Eukaryota > Metazoa > Chordata > Actinopteri > Cyprinodontiformes > Nothobranchiidae > Aphyosemion > Aphyosemion australe. Next base: position 710,097 of record SSNS01000057.1, on the reverse strand, counting down.
AAATCATTAGAAAAAAAAATCCAGACGACACAAAGAGAAGCTGAATGTGAGCGGCGCTGCGACAGGCTGCATGTGAACAAACGCAGCGTGAACACTCGGGTCGCGCTGTTCTGATAAACCGGTGGGCAGTTCGGCATTCTCACATCACGCTGCAAAGTGCTGCTGTTTAGGTCCGAATCGTTTAACCCTTAAAGAGAAACGACCCTAAATCTTAGCTTTACATAGACTGTTTTTTAGGGCAGAGGCGGCATGACAGGACTCCTACCCTAAAGGATCAATAAACATAATGAAAATAAGATCTAGAGTTGAATGATTTTAGAATTAGCAGCGTGCTTCCATCACCTCGCTTTATGATTGGCTAAACGGCACTTTCAACAGAGACTCCAACATGTTGAATGTTCCTGATTTACGATTGGAGCGTTCACACGTTTCCGAGCAGACCGGAGCACTCTGAACACCAGACAACAAGTCTGGACTGCGATCCAACGGACTACGGTGTGTGGAGGTCCCTCAGTGAGAGTCTATGGAGGGAGACCTTGTAGGAAACGGTTCACAGAGGTCCAGAGCTCATTTGGGTTTTGGAGACGCATCTGAGGTCCTGTAGTCGGGTGGATCAGGTCAGACAAAATGCAGGATCTTGTTATTTAGGTCTGAATCGTCTCTGTCAGTGCGCCCCAGGGCAGCTGTAGTTATGGTGTAGCTCGTCATCACTAGGGTGTGAATGGGTGAATGACTGATTTTGTTGTAAAGCGCCTTAGGGGGTTTATGACTCTGGAAGGCACTATATCAAATACAGGCTATTTACCTGTAATCTAAGATGGCTGAGGGTGTGAACGCTGTAGATAAAAGTCCATTAAATTCTGTCAAAGGGACATGATGTTAAAATTTAAAGTTTATTTGTAAAGAGACATGAATGTTTTAGTACATCTGTAAATAAGAGATTACAGAAGGGCTCGTTGTCTCTGGAATGTCCTGACTCATTTAAAAAAATGATTGAGTCCCACATTTGATCAAATTTATTCACATTTTAAAGGTTGCAAATTATTACATTTATAAATTATTTAAGTTATTTGACATAGTAAAAGTTTAAAAAGGGTAAAAAAAATACAGCAGTTAGGTTTTGTGACTCATTTTAGGGTAAAAAATGAGGTTTTTTTCTGGAGCTTCAGGAATATCATTTAATATAAAACCAGCTCTAAATGCTGTCTCTCGTTTTCCTGTGTGACATCATCGTTTTCTCCCTTCGTGTGGCGAAATCAGAGATGAAAGCAGGAAGAGCATTAAAGCGCCGTGGAAACATTAGAAGTTCCACGTTTATCATGAGAAGATTCTCCTCTAATTGCTGACAAAGTGTGAAAAGCAGCAGCAGCAGCGTCGTTTAGCGGAGCAACCCTGTGATTAATAACACGTTTAGCCAGCCGACACAAACTAATAGCTCTTCGTTTAGCCGTAGCTTCTTCGTTTGGCTCTTTTGAGCACTTCAACACAATTACTCAGTCCATTAGGGAGATTTCTGATCAGAACCTTTAATCAGAATGCTCAGGAGCGCTTCTTCACCAAAACCCATCATCTGTCGTCTTTTGGTGGATATTTTAGTCTTGGCTTTGTGGAGTTTTGTCTGTTTCAGAGAAACAAAGGATTTGTGTTTTTAGCTGCTTTTAACAGACTCTGAACCATACGAGCGGCCATGTGGGCCTCGCGCGGCGGCGTACGTTTGGAAACCTGGCCGAGATTTGAGTCCAAGAGTCGAGTCAAACTGCAGAACAGCTCAGAGTTGCTTTAATTTGTTTTTCTGCTCGGCTTCGTTTAGAACAAACCTCACTATCACTTCCACTATATTCAGATTAGATTTTTCTGGCCTCTGGGGCGGTTCTGAGCAGAAACACGCAGGAGAAAACAACAGCAGTCAGTTCTGGTTCGGTATTTGGGAGCGCTGCAGCGGGACGGGGTCAGGCTGCAACGTCGCTGTCACTTCTGCCATCTGGTCCCTCGGCGTAGCTAAAACTAAAGGATCAGGTGAATCTTTAAAAATGGCCAACAGATGGGAGCTTTGACATGTAAACAATGAGGGAAGAAAAAATCAACGGCTGCAGAAACACCCAGGGGACCTCACATCAGCAGTCATGAGACAACGAGATTTATCATCACAGGAAACAACGGTGGATGCTCCACATTCTGCTGGATGTCAGCGTCTGAATCAGAGCTACAAACAGCCAGCCTTCTGTCTGATTTCATCTCTACAGCAAATACTGCAGCTGAAGGATGAAACACTCACCCTTCACCTACCATCGCTTTAAAACACCTGAGATTTACCTTTTATTAATTACAATAATATCATAGATCTGTTCCACTTAAAGAGGAATTTAACGTTTCATCTGAACAAACCTCGAAGCTTCTGGAACAATGTCAGACAGAAGAGGCCACAGTGGGGATTTTTACCCACAATGCACTGCAGCGTGTCGGGTACGACGTACAGCCCAACATGCTCTGTTTCATTTCAGCTGCACAGTGGTGGAGTGCTGATGGTTTGGGCTGGTCCCACAGCCACAGATGTCCTGATCTGAACATCAGCATGGCAGCACTCAGCTCTTGGAGGAAGGAATCCCTTCATTAGGAAGGAGGCGGGCTCAAGGAGACCAGCAACCAATAAAACTACTATGTTATGAGCACCATCTTTAAAATCCTCAACAACATGAATAGGAAGTCAAATTAGCACGAACAACATGGGCTAGCAAAAACAAATGAGGTATTTCCTACATTAGATCAGGGTCAGGGGTAGACTCACTTTAACAGAGTCTTAAAGAGGATTGTAGCTTTAAGAGATCCGTTAGCAGGAATAAAGGCACAAACCGTGATTGTGGAGATAAACTGTCTCCCTACACTGTGATCCTCTACAGAGACTCACATACAATCATTTTAATTTCTCTGTAGACATTAAACGAGTTAAACCGCGAACCGAACTAAATATCCTGATCAGGACGACCCTCATCACTAAATGACCATCTCTAAAACAACTCATCTCTGTCTCCCTTTGTGCTCACTTGCTCTCCTCATCATCATTTACTCCCCCGTTTGGGATTTACACACCTCTCTATCTGTTTGTTTAGAAAAACCTGTGTGTGTGTGTTTGTAGGAAACTGGCCAAAAAGCAGAAGGAAACTGCCAGCAGCTCCACCCAGCAGAGGGAGATGGGTCCAGTCACCACGGCCGATAAAAGCACCACTAAAGTCAGCACGCTGCACAAAGACGACCCCTTCTCCACCTCCAACCAAGACCTGAATGGCTTCAGTAAGTAGAACCCCGCCTGGTTCTGTCAGCAGCACAGAAATCCACCCTGAAGCCTGCAGACGAGCAAACATCTGCAGAAGGTTTCTCGTGCCTCAGACACAGAGATGGATGAATATATTCTCTAGTGTGCGTGTGTGTGTGTGTGTGTGTGCGCGTGTGTGCGTGTGTGTGTGTCCAACATAATTGGGTGTCTTTTTTCTCAGAAGGTCATTTTTCTCTTGAAAATGTCAGGCTGGCCTTTTGGAGAGCCGTGGCTCTAAGCTAATGCAGGTCATAATTGCCGGCACTCTTCCTCTGACGGTCCACTCTGATGCTCCGTAATGTTCCTGCATCAAACACTCAGAGGCAGACGCACCTGGATGTTAATCACCAGGATCACCAAGCTGGGATTTTTAACTGGATCAGAACATTCACACTCGGGTTGGGTTTGGTTTTTCTGGAAGTCCAATAAGGTAACGGGGAAACAGGAGTTCTGATCCTGCTCAGTTGTGCAGGATTGAACGGGGGAACGGGAAATCCCAGTTCTAAAACCAACTGAGCAGATTTCAGCTGTAAAACTGTGGCAGCTTTCCTAAAATGACTTTGATGTCTACGTGTCTCCAGGTCCAGGTCTGGGCTCTCTGAGGGATTTCTGTCCTTTAGTCTAACCGCCGACCTGCTGTTGGCTCTGAATTCATCTGTGGGTCCGGCTCTTAGCTTGGGAGGTGAAAACTAACCAGCTTATAATTTTAATCCTTTTATCAATAAAGGTTTCTAAAGATTATCCTCCTCGACTATTTCCCAAACTAAGAGTACAGATGCCTCAGAGAGGTTGTTTTAAATAGAAAATACTTCATCAGGCTCAGTTAAACAATAACCTAAATAGAACCAGAGTGATTGGAAAACAGGGTCGAGACAAGTCCAGTCAAACCATCATTCCCATTCTGGAAACTTAATTACCAATTACATGTAGAGAAAATGCAGTCAAAAAGGAAAGTTGTTAAAGGTGTGTAACACTGAGAAACCATTTTTCACTTAATATGTCTGATTCTAATGGGTCACTCTGAGTGTTTCCTGCAGGCTGAACATGAAAATAGTCTCCTCCACCTATCTCCTGCATCAGCTTCTGATAGAAAATAGACTCTAGGTGAAACTCTAGGATTAGAAAATCCTGACAGATCTACGTCACACTGTCACTGAACATTCATGGACTCACCCATCTGGACTCACGACGGGGAAGGCTGTTGTTGGTTTAGCGTCCAGGAAACAGCAGAGAACGTCTGGGCTAGTAGAAGCTAACGTTAGCATTAGCAACTCCACCACACAGCAGAACTCCTCCAGGCTTGTGTTATTGGTGGAGATAAAACATCAACGTTGCAGAGCAAACAGAGTCAGTGGTAGAGTCGTGTTGCTGTTAGCCAATCAGAGGAGAGATGTCCACGTATCAGGAAGTAAGACTCCAGATCCTGCCATCTGAAGCTACTTCCTCCAGTGGGCGAATTACAACTTACAAGACATTCATCTCTACTAGAGACCACTGCAGATGGATTGATTAAACGATGTTCAACACCTTTAAATCATCAGAAGAGAAAATAAACTTTCTTTAGTTAAAATAGTTTAAACATCAGTTCTGTCAACGAATGAGTCACACGTTAGTGTCTCTGTGGTGGTGTGTGTTTCTGGTCATAGAGACAAAACACACACACACCTGGAAACTCCAGTCGCAGGTTCAGGTTGGAGCCTAATGAGCCAGAAAACGCTGACACAAGGCCAGGGACAGCGGACCCTCGCAGGGCAGATAACCTTTTTGTGTTATTGCGTTCTCACCCAGTCACCGACCATCTTCTCAGGACTTTGCTGTCAAAGCAGATTCCTCTCGGTATGCAGGTACACTCCTCACCGTATTAGAGCCGAGCTGCTTTCTGGTGAACATTAGCATACGGAGCTGGTTTAGCATAAAACAGCAGGGATTTTATCTCCGAGGAGGAGAAAATATGTTGTGTTTGGGGCTTTTAGAGGGGGAGGGCTAAAGATAAGACAGGAGAGGAGTGATGGAGCAAAGGGGAGGGATCTGTACCATTGAGTATCACTGCAGACAGAATGTAAATGTGGACCTGTGGAGGTGGATGATATTCATAAAAATATTATTACTTTCAATTTAGAAAATCAGCAGCTGTTCCTGTTTTTTATTCCTGCAGTTTATTCAGACTTTTTTTTTCTGACTGAGGAAATCAACACGGCTGGATTCATACATGGGCTGTCCTAGAGGAAGAGTCTGTAGACACTTTTCACCGCTCCAATCAGAAAAATCTCACTTCAGTTCATGCAAACCTTTATTATAAACGTAAATCTGTACGTTTTTAACAGAAATCTGTATTTCTGTCAGTGGTGGGGAGCACTTCCAGCAGGACTGGGATGAGATTCCTGCTGCGTTAGGAGAACCATGTAGAGGATACAACAGAACTCAAGAATAAATGTTGAAGTTAAGTTTGGTGTTTTAAACCTAAACCTGAGGAGGTTCCCCAACATCGCCTGCGTCCAAAATCAGGAGCAGCATCCCGGCCTACCACATCTACGTAGGTCAGGTCCTTCAGCTGAGGCAGGAAGTGAATTAGAAAACTCTAACCTTCATATTAATTTATGCTCCTACGTCACCATATGTCCTGTTGCTTAGCAACCGTGATGGCACTAAACAGAAGTTAAAACTTATCTCAGGGGTAATAACTGAAGAAATACGATCTAGTTTACGAGGATTTTCTTTATTTTTGACAAAAAAAATTAAAAACCAAATAAGCAAATGAAAAAACCCTCAAAACACAACCACTTTGCTTCACCAGATATTAATATACTAACATTTAAACCTGTAATGCTCTCCTGCTTCATCCTAGCCTAGTGAACTAGACCAATTCTTGCTTTGCAGAGTTTGGTCTAGGCACGCTTCATTGGAAACCTCGCAGCCCAAACCACTGCTGTGTTTATCCAATCACAACTCGCTATAGTTTTGGTTGGGCCAATCACAGCGCTCTATATCATGGGCCAATCACAGAGCGGGAGTAGCCGATGACGTCAGCGCTGCGGCCGCGAACGCCGCGAACCCAAGCAACATGGCGGCAACTCGGAAAACACGTTGGTTTGAAACGGCTTTGTCATCAACATTGGATTATTTAGACTCCAACGTGCGTAAGTCTGTCTGATATACTTAGCGGCTTCTTATTTTTATCAAACAAAGTATTGCAATGTCCCAGTACACCTGATATTCGCGTGTTTTTCATACAAAAACGACAGAAATCATTGAAGCTAGACGCTATTAAAGCCTCCCGCTTTTCCGTCGCCGTGATTACGTCATGTTGTTCGTCACTCTGATTGGTCCTAGCGCTATCCAATTGCGTGCTGACATTTTGAAAGACAACCGTAGATCCCGCCTCACGACTGAGAGCCGTCAATGGTTCGTGGCCAGACTATATATTCACATATATAGGATGGCTTGCCAGGCTAGCTTCATCCACCAATACCACAAGAACAAAAATCTCCCATTTTGCTGGCAGTGATTCCTGGGAATTTGGGGGGAAAGAGGATGCGGTTTTAGTATCCTTCAATTTTTGAGCGGTCTTGTGACCTCGCTGTGACGTCATCAGCCTCAAAATGTGAACTTGTAAGGAAGCAGCGCCTGGATTAAGACAGTCTGAGTTAATATAAAACTGATAGGACCCTCGGACCGTTCTACCCAATATGAAGCATGACAACAAAAGTAGCACCAAACCCAAATCTTTTAGCAAACAATTCAGTTAGAAGTCACTGCAGGACTCGTCTCACCTGGACTGAAAGGTGAGCAGACAAAAGTGTTTAAGAGGAGACGCATCAAGCCATCTGCTCACTCAGTGTTACTGAAGGTGGAGAGGAAATTTATTTTAGTGAGAGTCTAACGATCGCTGGTCTGGATGATCCAGACCATAAAAAACACAAAACAGACACATTATGACCACGAGCGTTCAAAACAGCTGAGTGATCCTGAGAGTCTGGATGACAGGAACGTTGTAATGAGCAGACACACACACACACACAAACACACACACACGGTAGCTGCAGGTGGATGGATGTGTGTTAGCTAGCTGCTACATCCAGTGTGGATTATTGAACGCGTTTAGCTAGCGTGTAACGTGTCACAGTCTGTCTCTGAGCACGACTTCAGGTTTGTGGCTCAGTGTCTGTCCTGCTGATCATCTTCATAAAGCCTTTAGGATTCTGGGTTTACAGGAATAAAGACGTGTTCGTGTGCAGGATCACTCACCCATCAGCCACGGTTTGGGTTTTACTCCACAGAACCCAACCGTCTCTTTAAGACTCCAGCTGCTAGTTTAATACCAATAATGTGAAAAGCACAAACCTGAGTACCTGTTGGGGTTTTAGCTGGTGATGAGATCCAGAGCTTCACCTCCATCTGCCTCGTTCCTAATGAGGGAGACCCGGAAGCTGTTCTGGACCAACCCACCGGTCGGCTCCATCATCATTACTGAGGATCGTTGGGTTTGTCACCTGACCTTTAACACGTTGTCTCAGACAACCACATGATTCATGTCGTTGACCTTCTGGGTGGAGATCATCCTCCTGGTGGGTTTCGGTGCACAAACCTCAGCTAGAGTCTGACGGCTGTAAAACACCAACGGATGATTTAAACATCCGTCACGTTTCTCGGATTCTTCTGGAAAACCTGAATTAGAAGAAGTTTGTTTCCACATCTGGATGAAAATGGTTTTCAGAGTTTTACCAGATTATCTCCTGAACTACTGGAGAAACTTTAATGAAAGAAAACTTTCATCACGTCTACAGCTGATTTACTGTCAGAGTCCATGTGATTAAAGATGGCCGCCACAGCTAACAGGTCGGCCCGCTTTACAGATATTGGTGTTGTAGCAGCTGGGAGTCATCCATCACTCTTCCTCCAATCACAGAGGAGGAGGAGGAGTCTAATAAACTTTTATCAGCTTCATTTTTAAAGATGAAGTTCATTTTTTTTGGTTTTATATAAATTATAGTAACTAGGAAAGCTACGGTGGCCCAGAAGGTTGTCAGTCACGGTGCCGTTAGTGGGTTAGTCCACTGATTCCTTCCTGTGTGGTTTTATTTATTATTTGGTTTGTTAAGTTCAGTAGAAACCAGTTTGACGTGAGGTCACTAACTCCTCTCTAACTCCTTCCTTCATCCATACCTTTAACTTCCTGTCCCTCGCTTCTTTCCACATTCCCTCCATTTTTTATTCCTCACCTTATTGACGTCTCTTTCCTCCCCCAGCCTCCCCCTCTCCCTGCTCCTTCTCCGTGCAGGGAAGCAAGACGCTGCAGAGCAAATCCCTGCTGAATTCCTACTACTCAGGTACATAAAGGCATCTGGAGCGCACACTTAATCCTGAAAGATGCTTACGGGCCTGTTTACACTCCGGGCTTTTTGTGCTGGGTCGACTTTTTCTTTTGAAAGGAGGTCACTGGAGTTCAATTAGAGTTTAAACGCTCTAAAACACCTCAGACTGATCTCAGTCTGAAAATGTTGTTTGTGGCTAACCTTAAACCTGACTGGAGGTGTTGGCCCGGTGGTCAGAAGGTCGGGGCGGGACCCGGAGGTCGTTAAAGCCTGATGGATGAACGTTACTGGCAGGAAACAGGAGGTTCGGTTCATTTGCTTCCAGGTCGGTCAGCTGATCTGACTCGTGGTCAGAAGTTTTAAAAATGACTAAAACTGGAAGAGTTGCATTCCTCAGCAGAAACGCTGTTTGAATGCTGAAGCTGAAATGTTTAAGCAGCGATGGAACCTGAGCAGGATTAAAGTTTTCAGGTGGAAGCAGGTAGAAAACGCTGAATCTGACCGTTAAACTCGTTTAGAGTTTAACTTTCCTCTCTGGCTTAAATGAAACCAAAGCAGGTAACCTAAAGTGTTTCTGAACATTTAAATGATTTTATATGAAATCCCGCTGATCTAAAAGGAAATGAATAAAAAAGCTGAATAATAAAACGTATGAAGACCTAAAGTTAAAGCAGAGAAGTCCAGATTGAGCTGAAAGTTTCTCTAACTGGTTAAAATGATGCAGAAGAAGCTTCACAACCTTTTCTGTGACCAAATAACAACATCATGTGTTTGTGTTTCTCATTCTTTTATCTGATAATGTTGATGAAGTTGTTTCGTATTTGCTCACTGATGTTGTTTCTGTTGCTTTGACAGTCTCCAAAGAGCCGGTTCCTGCTACCACGTCTATAGGTAAGAACCAGTCAGTTATGCTCTTTAATGGTTTAAGCTGTCAAAGTCTTTCTGTCTGCTCGTCTGCCTCCTAGTGAATCAGAAACACGTGGAGGCGATGCTCCTGATGTGTAACCACAAACAAACAAACAAACAAACAAACAAGCAGTTTACACTCAGACCAAATGTCAAAACTGTTTTCATTTTGTTCAGTTTCTCCCTCCGTCCCCTTCTGTTGGACAGATTCATCCGCTCTCTGCCAACAAGCTTGGCTCCGTGTGTGTGTGTGTGTGTGTGTGTGTGTGTGTGTGTGTGTGTGTGTGTGTGTGTGTGTGTGTGTGTGTGTGTGTGTTTACATGAACTGTGCTGCACCAGCCATAGTCGTTTATCTGCTGGTTTTATGGACTTTATTGTTATTTTATCTTAATCATCAGATTATTTGTCGTCCTGCTGCTGCTCCTCCCATCATCAGCATCATCCCTCTTCCTTTATTCTTTAGTTTTTTGTCATCGTTCTCCTTTTGACACGTTTTGCTCAGCATCTTTGCACTTTTGACACCGTATTTGTGGGATTGTTCCCTTGAAATCATTTCTAAAATCTTCCTTTTGTTTTGATCTTTTCTACATTTTTCGCCTCATTTCTTCCTTTCGTCTACCAGCACCCTGTGGGGGGGGGGGGGGGGGGGGGGGCGGGGGGGGGGGGGGGGGGGGGGGTGGTAAACTCTGCTGCTGCTAACCAGCTCCAACACGACTCTTCTGATGGTGCTGCTCAAGTCCGCTTCATCCTCCCTAAAGCGGGCCGGCCGGAGCCAAACGGACCTAAAATGGAAAACAGACGACTCACAACAGTGTTTCAGCGTCTCATATCTTCTGTGATTTATGACGGTAGTCACAGTTGATGGTGCAGGTTTCGGTGCCATGTGCTGGTGCACGTCGGCGTATGATGAAGCAGAATGCAAAAAGATGCTTGAGCGATTTATGCATTGGCGGGACTTCTGTGTCGTACATCTTCATGGGGCGACATTAGCGCTTTATGGAACCATCTGTTCTCACTACAGTTGGACCCAAAATCAAGACGTGTGGAATAAAACTTTGATCGTTGCTGTGACCAGACCTGCCTCTGGCGTGTCAAACACAGGAAGCTGATGTCAGACTGGAAGTGTAGGTACGAGAGGTTCGCCTTTAGGTCTGTTTGACCTCTCATCACTTCCTGTTTCATTTTTATCTTCATCCTGATTTTTCTTTACTCTCATTGATGATTGTTTTCTGCAGTTCTGTGTGAACTCCACCAGTTTTATTTATTCGTCCATCAGTGAGACGTGTGGATTCTTGTTGGGCGAGTTACTCGTTCACAAACATGTTTCACAACCGTTCCCCTTTTTCTGGAAGCTTCCCGCATGGATCTGCTGAACAGTCTACCCCCGTCACTGTTCAGATCATAGGAGGCTGATTATTTAGAGTAACTTTATAAAGCGGGTCCAGTTTAAAGGCTGAACTATGCGGTCATGTGACTCACGTCAAGAGTCAATTAGTGACATCAGATAGTCGTTCTCTTCTTTCACAGCAGGCGTCACCACAGACATAGACGTCCCGTGGACTGGCGCTGCCTATTGGAGCTGCCATAGTGGCCGGCTGCCATCTTGGATGGGTCTCCATTCACCCCCAGTGCATTTGTTTCTACTGAGGAAGGTGCTTACCCAACTAAAAACACATTTTATCAAACTTTTTCACAAAATCAGACACATGGTATGGCATGATAATTAAAACACGAATAGAATTAAACAAAATAAATGAAAATAAATTACAATATAAAATCCCATCAGGTAGGCTGGAAAAGTCGCTAAGCGAAACGTCTTCAAGAACCCAAAGAGGTCCAGATGCTTTCATTCGAACCCCTTTGGACTACCATGACCTGGATGCCTGAGAACCTTCACCAGCATACTTCATCTAAATCACTTTGTTAGATTCCCTCCCTCTGAAGACACCAAAGGTATTCCTACAAACCGATAAGCCGTCTAAATAAGAAGAAAGGAACAAAAAAAGGTGGAAAAACAATTAGCCTCACATCTAAGCGTTCCAGTAACAGACGGTGAACATGAAGACCACGTGGTCGTAGATATGAGCTCCATTGATTCCTGCACATCGTCACTTTAACACTTAACTCATCGATTTCTGCTGAGTCCATTAGGTCGCTGGCCTCTAAAAACAGCTGAATTTCCACGTCAGATAAATGGAAGAGAATGGATTCATTCTGGCAGAAAGGATCCAGCGTTTACACCTGCTCTGACACCTTTCAGCTTTTGAAATGGATAATGGTTCCGGCGGTCTGAGTGGTGCCGGCGAGGATGGCTTTTCCGTGCCTCAAAGGGAGACGGAGAGCTGAGAGGGGAGCGTTACTGAGATGACGCCAAACGAGACTTTAGGGATGGAGAGATCAAAGCGTGGGACAAGTAGCTCGGGTAAATCCACCCAGCTTTCCTTTAACCCACCTCTCTCTTCAGCTCCGTCGGTTCTGAGCCGGTGAAGTCACAGCGTTAATTCCCTCCGAGGCACAGAAAACAAACAAAGACTCGGACATAAATATGCATCCGAACGTCGACTCCACATGAACGCTGTGGATCAGTAGGAAGCTGCAGCAGCACGACCTTTCATCTGCAAACATGTTTTACTTCAAAAATCCATTTCTAAGAGCGACCATCAGCCTTTGGTGTCCTGCCAAGGACGGCCTTCAGCAGCGGTACCACAAACGCACCAATCAGGAGCTTCTGCTGCCTAACGAGGCGTCGCAGCCGCAGAAACACTCCAACATGGAGGAGAATGAGCTAAAGATCTCCATCATTCATCTGTGTGGTTTTTACTAGACTCTTATGACAAAGCTGTGATGTGTAGGTTTGAGACGAAGTGTGGGTTTGTTGGTTATTGTTTGGATTTATTGGATTTGGTAGAAAAACAGCTGAGAGCACGTTTCTGTGGCACAACTGATTTTAACGTTTTGATGAAGAAAATGGTAAATGGTAAATGGTCTGTATTTGTATAGCACCTTCTTAGGGTTCTACAACCCCCCAAGGCGCTTCACAACACAATCAGTCATCCACCCATTCACACGCTGGTGGGGATGAGCTACGATGTAGCCACAGCTGCCCTGGGGCGCACTGACAGAGGCGAGGCTGCCGAGCACTGGCGCCACCAGTCCCTCCGACCACCACCAGCAGGCAAGGCGGGTTAAGTGTCTTGCCCAAGGACACACAGCAGCATTCTCTGGCCGGAGCCGGGATCGAACCTGCAACCTTCCGATTACTGGACAACCCGCTCTACCTCCTGAGCTGCTGCTGCCTCAGAAAAGAAGATTTGTTTATATTATTTCTGCTCAGAGCTTCAGCTCGGCTCTTTATTGTCTCTCGGGGGTGAGTTAGGTTTGTAGCAGGAGTTTGAAGACGAGGAAACAAGATATCACAACTTCATCAACCACAATATTTTGTGTTAAAACATTCCCACGGGGAATCCGTGTTGGTGAGTAAACGGAGTGATGAAGTGTTTCCTGCAGGACGATTCCAGGGATTAAATGCTTTTATTTTATTTGGAGTGGTTTGTTTGCTCCATGGTCGCCCGTAGCTCCATCCAGATGAACAAACGTCCCCTCGTCTTCTTCACGACTCGTCTGGACAGCATTTCCTACAGACGATGGCTGCATTCCATTTATCCTCTTAGCGTTATTTACTGAGAAAAAAGCTCAGACAAATCTGAAACCATCAGAATTTGACTTGATGACTTCTCATAAATCCCACAACTGTTAAGGATGTCTAAAAGAATCCAGACAGCAGAGAATCAGAGCTTTAACCATGAACCCGTGTAGCCTCCGGCACGTCTGGAATACCACCTCCACCGGAGACGAGGACAGGATGTTCTCAGCACCACCAGCCCTGGACGGTCGATGGTTTGGGAGGTTTTTTAGGTTGCAGCAGAGCTGATTCTGGTTTGTCTGTTGTTTCTATTTTTTTTTTTTCGAGGACATTTTGGACGCCGTCTCTCCACTTTGGAAGTGGCAGATGCTTCCAGAGACGCCACCTGTGCAGAAAGTGTGTCATTTTTTATCCTCAGTCGTGCTTGTATTGGAGATGGTTTTTTCACGGCCGTTATTTTCCCCGTCCAGTTCGGCGTAGCATTAGGCTGCATGTGAGGTGATTACGGCTAATGGCGGTCATTTTGTTTGGCTATAATGTGGCACTGCTGGGTAATTGAAGGTGAGTGCAGCTGAGAGATAGTAATTTTTAACCTTTATGTTCTGAGCCAAGATTGAGCCTCGGAGCTGTTTTTCAGCCACTTCTGGACCGCCTGCTTTAGTGTAGCTCTACGCTGCCAGAGGAAGCAGATCGATGACACAACAAACAGAATACAAGGCTCCTGGATTAAAAAACTATAACGATACAAGCTGATGCGTGTTGGAGAAAAGAGTTTTTACTAAACGGATCCTCCTGCTCACCACAGCCTGCTCCTCATACAGGAAGTCAGCCAACGTCTCCTCTAGAGTCATGAAATGACTCAGAACTTCAGGATGTTGTCATAATGAAACAGCACCACTAAACACCAGCAGGACACGTGGGATTTAAAAAGTTCAGGAGTGACCATCAGTCAGTAATTATTGGAAGTTCATCTAGAAGTGATTCATGTTTGGGTGCAACATAAACAAACAGGGGCGTGTCCAGGCCTTTAAAAGGGGGTGGCCCAGGTGGGGCACCTGTTTATGCACGGGTGGCACCTATGGTTTTGTTGGCGGGGGGGGGGGGGGGGGGGGTCGTCCACCCCCTCACAAAATCAGTCGTTTTTTTCATTCTAACAAATTTGTGAGCGCCACACTGTGACGACCTTCTTCCTCTTCCTCTTCTTCCTCCTCTTCTTCTGTGGTGGTTAACAAGCCACTTATTGGTTTATTGGTGCATTACCGCCACCAACTGGAGTGGAGTTGGGATGAGACCAGGATTGTAAATAATATTTATGTCAGTATAAAAATAATAGAGGAATGTTCTGCTGGCCTGGGGTTGGAAACGGTGTCAAAGGTACATGCTGCCACTGCTCTGGGTTTATAATCCCAAGCCTTTTGTGGAAAATGTAAAGTCAATTAAAATGAAGTTCAGTGGGGTGGCCAATCAGGTTTCAAGGGTGGCACGTGCTACCCCAGGCCACTCCCTGGACACGCCCCTGTAAACAAACTCATAAATGCTCGACTGCAGGGCTGGGCTCATCTCCTGGACCTGTTGCCTCCACAACCTGTAACTGAAATGGAGAAATAACTGGATCTCCAGGTTTTAGTGGCGGAGAGTCGTTCACCACAAACTCTGAGCAGTCAGATGGTCGGGTGATCTCATCTCCCTCAAGAAATTCTGGGTCTTTGTGTTTGTGACAGTTAAATTAATTAATAAACCTAATTATAGACATCTACTGTAAACGTGGGATAAAGTTTCATGTAATAGTGATTTTATTTTAACGTCAGTTCATGATGTGTGTACAGCTTCGTCTGCTCCCACGGTGGTTTCTCACAAACGCTTCATCCAGGGTGAAGTTAGGCTGCTAAAGGAGAGAGTTTCTCACACACACACACACACACACACACACACACACACACACACACACACACACACACACACACACACACACACACACACACACACACACACACACACACATTCATCCATCATTTATTCCGTGGATTATCACACAGGGATTTCTAATTCCTAATCTTCTGAAATGAAAGGAGGTACCCCTCGGCTCAGATTCTGTTTACTCGTCTTTTCTTTGCCTCCATCTTTAATTTCTTTATATTTGTTTCAGCGTTCAGTACCTGAGTCAGCACCTTCAGCTCAGGTACATGATGATAGTCAGACAGAGTTATTAGTTTTTCTCCTCTTTGCTTCTCAAACTCGTTCTTCTGACATCTTTCTTTAGTTTATTTCTTCTTAAATCATTTATCTGCTGTGTCGTCCTTTATTGAAACTTCCTTTAATTTCATATCAAGTTCAGCTTATTTAGGTTAAAGAAATCTCATTTTAATACATTATTCCACTGAAGTCCAGCATAAATACAGCTTTAGTTCATTAGCGTGGCCGTTTTGTGCTAAAACACTTTAGACAAACATCCAGTCCCTCCCCCTACCTCAACAACACCTCGGCTGCATCACATTCTCCATCTTTTATGCTCACCTCGTCCCGCTGCTGCTGCAGTCTTTAATGCGTTTCATATATTGGAGGGTTTTTTCATCCACACCAGAGACCGTTCGCAGGCCCGGCTCTCCAGCGATGAAATGAAGTTGAACTTGACCTCGTGCTTCACAGACGAAAGGAGAGAGAGGGAGGGAAGCACCGGTCAAAGCTTTTCTCCACTTTGTTTTTAAATTTATGCAGCTGAGATTTCTGACTCTGAGCATCCAGCGCTTAACCTTTAATATAGAAACGTTGGTGGAATTTGATATTTGCATTTTAGAACTGTACGCTTACAAGGACGCACGCGTCGGCTACAGCAGAGGGTTTTCTTTATAACCTGGAAGTTGGGGAAAATTTTAACTTCATTTATGAAGTTCACCAGTATCAGGACCACCTCCTACAGCTGATCCAGAGGTTGGATCGGGGTTCCACCAGGGCAGAACTTGTTCAGGATTAGAAAGAGGGGTTTGGAGGATACTCTGGGGTCAAGACAGGAAAAAACTAATGATGACAAAAGAATGGAACCGAAACATCCTCCCAGAGGAACTCCTCCAAGTACAGTTTGGTGATGAACATGATGGAGTTCTGAGTCTAAGGGATAAAATCATGTTGGGTCCAGGCCCAGGAGTATCTCTAGACCTTAATCCCACTTGGTCACTCCTCAACAGACAGATGGACCAACAAAAACCCAAAGACTAACAAACCCCAAGCATGGGCTGGTATCAGTCAGCATCTGGACCAGAAGCTGGATTGAGAGTCAGGGTGAACTGCAGATGTCTAGAAGGAGAAAGACCAACACTTACCATGTCGGTAACCATAGAAACGTCTTTAAATATGAGCAATAATGAAATTCTGACTTTTTGGATAAGCTGCAGCACATTCAACAACCTGGTATAGCTAAAAACCTGAAAAAATTTGACTGACCTTTTTTAAAAGTGTCCCAAATCAGTGATTTTTGCAGCAACAAACAAAAAAAAAAAACAACATGAAGGAACAAAAGCCTTTAATTAAATTATAAATAGTATAAAAAAATTACTAATGAGAAATCTTCTGACTGAAGTTTCTCTCAGAGACTTATCGTTCTCACATCATTTTACTGTTATCGTGAAATCAGCTCCGGTGGCCTAGTGGTAGAGCGTCTGCCCCGGGACTGGGAGATCAGGGTTCGATTCCCGGTCGGGTCATACCAAAGACTTTGAAAAAAATGGGACCCAATGCCTCCTCGCTTGACACTCAGCATTAAGGGGTTGGATTGGGGGGTTAAACCACCAAGTAGTTCCCGAGCGCGGCCACAGCTGCAGCTCACCGCTCCCCACCATGGGGATGGGTCAAATGCGGAGATGTAATTTCACCAGTGTGTGACGATGACTTGGGACTTTAACTTTATTTTATTTTGCGTTGGACTGAATATTCTCACTAAGATGGTCATTCTGTTTGGTTCCTGGTTCCCTTTGGGTCACGAACTGCTGCCGTTTGTTTTCTTTGAACCGTGTCCACAGCAGGACTCCAGCTAAATATTCTCTTGAGTCTTTGAAGTTGGTCCTTTCATCTGGAGAAACTCCAGAAACCAGAGAATCAGCTTTAGTCTGTTTCTGAGCTCCAGCTGACTGGGTTTTACATCATTCCCTCTAAAAGGTGGTTTTTATGTTCTGCTGCGGTTCGACAAGCTCATCAAAGTCTAATTTAAATCTTTTTATTTCTTTTGGTCAAACGAACCAAATGATTCAGTCGTTGGATGAAGGCCGTAGTGAGGAGCAGACGTAGTTAGAATGTTAGAGAGATGTAACCATTCAGGACTGAAACCATCAAACTCACGCCTCCTTCACACAAAACGCTTTTAGACATGAATGAGTTTAATATCTAATATTAATCAGTTTTTAATTGATAAAAAAGAAACATCCCATAATTTGGACTGAAACCCAGAACTGAGACACATTATTATTATTTATTTTAGTCTCTATCTTAACCCTTAGATGCACACATGGGGTCAAAAATGACCCCAAGGTTTGTTATTCTTCAAAATCTTTAAAATGAAAAGCTGTAATATATTCATATTACAGGTATTCCTCATAAAACATGTTTGTGACATGAGGCCATTTGCATTTTTATTTATTTTTTCATTAATTTTATGAAATTGCAATTTTTGTATCACTACCCCACTCTTCCACAAGTGGGGTCAAAAATGACCCCAAGCAGTTCCTATGGAATCTTCAATGAACTTTTAATTCTTAGCAATTCTGACTGTCCCACTTACACATCTGACATCATGTCTGACATCTGATGTGAATTTTACTGTCAAAACTGTCCCACTTACACATCTAATATCAGCAGTCTCACCGCCCAGGAGGTCATTTGTACACAGCAACAAAGCTAACAGTAGCTAACGATGCACCACAACAAGATGGTGGATGAAAACAGTCCAAAGAAAAAACAAAAGTGATCCTCTTCTACAAGAAGATCAAAGGAGGAGTAGATGATGGACCAGATGGTTGGCAACTACACCTGCAGACACCAGACACAGAGGTGGCCCATGGTGCTTTGGTACAACATGATTGAAATTGCTGCTCTGAATGCCTATACATTTTTCAGGGCTCAGCACCCTGAATTTTACACAAGCATCACCGATGGACGATGATGCTTCCTTACAGAACTGTCAAAAGAGCTTGGGACACCTCACATGAAAAGTTGCCTGGAAAGTAGCCCGACACAGGGCCAACAGAAGAGAAAGAGGTGCCAGTTGTGTCCGAGAAACAAAGAGAGCAAAGAGCCACTGATTGCTGTTGGAAATGCAATGTGTGCATTAGTCACAGCCAGAAGCAAGTAGTTTGTTACAGCTCCACGCAGTGGGAGGAGATAAGATGTTTGTGTGTATACATATGCGTAGACAGTGTTATGGTCTCCGGACCTGTTGAATGTTCTCTGTTTGTCCTCCAGACAGGGACACACAAACATGTTTTCACACTTGATTGACCTGATTGATTGTTTAGTGCTAAAATGTGAATGAAAAGTAAAAAAAAATGTACATGTCAAAAATGAAATTACTCTTTTGTTTGAACAAAATATATCATTTTAACCAGAATGAGAGAAATGTCTTTAGTTTATTGCAAAAAACGCATTGATTTTGTGGGAGTAGTGATACAAAAACTGCAATTTCTTAAAATTAATGAAAAAATAAATAAAAATGCAAATGGCCTCATGTCACTAACATGTTTTATGAGGAATACCTGGAATGTGAAAATATTCCAACTCTTCGTTTTAAAGTTTTTAAAGAATAACATCCAGTTTATTTGAAAAACACATTGATTTTAATTGGGGTCATTTTTGACCCCACTCGTAGAAGAATGTAGGTATCGGTAGGTGGTGCATCCAAGGGTTAAAAGGTGCACAAACACAAACAAAACTTTATTTATTTCTCTATTTTCTTTAGTTAAACCAAAGTATAAATCAGTCATTCCTAAATATACAAACATCTGACTCACAAAATAAAAAATATATAATAACATATAATATAATATACTATAATATAATATACTATACTATAATATACTATAATATAATATACTATACTATAATATAATATACTATAATATAATATACTATAATATAGTATAATATACTATAATATAATATACTATACTATACTATAATATACTATAATATAATAAACTATAGTATAATATAATATAATATACTATAATATAATATAATATAATTAATATAATATAATATACTATACTATACTATAATATACTATAATATACTATAGTATAATATAATATAATATACTATACTATATTATAATATACTATACTATAATATACTATAATATAATAAACTATAGTATACTATAATATAATATAATATAATATAATATAATATAATATAATATACTATAATATAATATAATATAATATAATATCATAAATAATGTAATGTAACAATGTGCTGCTGGTTAGACTTTGTACATAGAAATATGATGTTGTTTATCTGTTTATGACCGCTCCGGGTCATGGGGGCAGCAGCCCCAGCAGGGAGGTCCAAACTGTCCTCTACCCAGTAACCTCCTCCAGCTCCACCTGTGGGATCCCAAGTGGTTCCCAGTCCCGCCTGGAGATGTAATTCCTCCACTGTGTCCTGGAGCCTTAGCCTGTGGAATATTTACACGTTTTCCTCCAGACATGCTCGATGGTCTGTTTTAAAATAAAATATGAGAGTGGTTTCAGCAGAGGGAGTTTAGAGTTACCACGGAAACCAGTAAGAGCTGAAATCATCCATAACTGAGTTTTAATAAAGTCACAGAGTGAAGAAGGAACTTCATAACACATGAGCATGAAGGACTGTATCCACACACACACACACACACACACACACACACACACACACACACACACACACACACACACACACACACACACACACACACACACACACATTCACTGACTGGATAAATGGCCTTCATACACACTTGTACCTCTGTACCTACCAGTTCCTCTCACATTGTCAACACACACTGTCTTTATGTCTGCCTGTGACGCACACACACACATGCACACACACGCACACACGCACACACACACACACACACTTTGGTGGCTGTGGGGTTAGTAAATCTCTCCATTAGCATTGAGATGACTTCATCACAGCCGGTGTTGTGCTAGCTACTGCTATGACTCCATTTCATGCCTGGCTTAATGCATATTTGACCTTGGAGAGCTTACACACACACACACACACACACACACACACACACACACACACACACACACACACACACACACACACACACACACACACACACACACACACAGAAACTTATTGGAGTCTTTTACCTGATTTTTTTGGTATCCATTTGCAGATTTCTTTAATTAGAAAACCTGAGGCCACGCCCACTAATTATCACTACCTTTCTGCTGATTAAGGCTCATCCAGGCTTTGGTACTAGCGTGTTCAGAGTAAACAGCTGGACTTCTGTATCTTCCTGATGTTTTCTTCTCATCCGAGTGCCGAGCTTTTAAACTAAAACTAAAATGTGAGGAAGAAGACGGGGAGGGGCGTGCCTGGTGGACTGGCTCGTGTTAATGAATCTCTCTCTCTCTCTCTCTCTCTCTCTCTCTCTCTCTCTCTCTCTCTCTCTCTCTCTCTCTCCAGTGTGTACTCTGCACTGTTCTGTTAAAAGTGGAACTTGAAGAAAGCTGTTTGTCTCTTGTTTAGTTGGCTGACGTGAGTCTTCTGAGGTGCAGCTGAAGCTTCTGTGTCTCGTTCTCCTGGAGAGGTCCTGTAGTTTCTCTGATATTAACGTCTGAACCCTGACCTCCACTCAGATAGTGGCTGAACCAGCTTCTGTCGGAGGTTTCTGTTTGGTCTGAGCTGAACTCAGAAGGAATAATAATATTCCCGCTCCTCTTCTGTTTAATTCTCTGGAGGATTTTTCTGGTTTCCAGTTTGGTGTTTAGGTTGTTGGGTTGAAACGGGCAGCTTGTTTAGACTCAAACTCTCCCTCTCTTTTGTGTTCTCTCTCTCTCTCTCTCTCTCTCCCTCCCTCTCTCTCTCTCTCTCTCTCTCTCTCTCTCTACACGGCGGGCTTTCCCACGCCGAAGAGCGAGCGGCCCGCTGACCCACACGGCCCGCTCGCTCCTCATCTGTCAGGGGAAGACGGTGTTTGGATTGGCTTTTTGCAGAATCTACAGACGTCGTTAACATGCAGATAGCTCTATTAAGGAATTATGAAGTCATGCATTTTCATATCAGCTCTTTGCGTTTCCTGCTGAGGCTGGTGCACACACACTGGTTTTGACATCATCAGTGAACAGAATCATGTCCTATTTATTACAACCACTAGAATATAATCAAATTATAAAAAAGTCTCTGACCTTAAAACAAACTCAGGATTTCTCAACCCTGTAAATTAATTTGATCTTTTTCATTTCAGGCACATTTATGTTTTTATTTTACATTTATTCTTTTTATATTTGTGGGTTTTGTAGACGCTGTAATGACTAAACTATGATTTCCAGGGAGTTTCGAGCATGTCTTGGAATGTTCATGGGTTGTTTTTGTTGTTTTAACTGGAATTATAAACGAGTTTGAAATAGGAATATTTTCTCAGTAGTCCGGATCGTTCTGAGCATCTGGAATCTGAATCAATCTGCAAACAAATGAAGACACGTTCTGATTAAATTACCACAAAAATGATTTGGACAAATTTTCTCCAGATGTCATAATTATTCAGTTTCAGCACTGATCCATGAGAGTCCAAAAGAAAGTGTGTCGACATGGATCTAAGCTCAGACCCAGAAACCTCCACCTTTCTGTCCATTTATCCTCCATGAAGGGGCGAGTGGACGGGTTTGGTATCGGGAGCTCTGATCACATGTGAGGAGCTCTCTTCTCCTCTCCGGTGTGTGGAAGTGGAAACGTTGTGATAACTAACACCTCTCTGTCTAATTCTCTGTTTTCATTAACAGATAGCAGCCAGCCGTCGCTCGCCCAGCCCTCCCTCACCCTGCAGAGTTTTCCTTACGGCGGCTGTGAATCCGTGGAGCTGTCCTACCAGAGCGGTACGTGGTTAGCCCGTTAGCCGCTGGTTCGTTTTACCACCAGAGCAGCGCTAACTCGTTTCATCATGAACGGGTCCATCAGCGTGTTTTAATATTTCACACAAATCCACTCACATCATGTGTTTCACTAATTTAGCCGTCTGGTCAGACCGGATGCTTCCCAGTGAGCAAAAGTAGCTCAGAGGCATTTTTTCATTTAAAGGAGCATCGTAGTTATTTTTATGGTTAATATTTTAAATTATAATTCCTGTTGAAGCTTTTTACTGTGACCATGTTTTTTGTAGGTTATGATAAGCTTTTGATCGTCCTACTAAAGAGAGAGAGACCAATTATTATTTCCTCTAAGAGCAAAGAGAAAACCTTTTAACCTAAGAAAATCAGTGTTCTGAGAGATCATCGGTAACAGCTGCTATAGCTAATTTAAGCTAACTTTAGCCGTAAAATCAGGTGTTTCTATTGGTTTTACTCATGGCTTGCCTTTTAATGGTTGTTAATATTCTTGCTGAGTCATCAGGACATTTGAGAAAACTCAGGTAAATGCAGACGTTAGGCTATACAGCAACACCTCTGACACGGTTTCCTCCTCAGTCTTGATGCTGGTGGCATCAGGTTTGTATCCTGCTGACGACAATCAGCCTCGAGTTTGTTTCATCACAGCAGACGCTGGACTTTAGCTGAAGTAAAACATTCAGAGATTAAACACAGAACTGAGTGTTTTTGATGAGATGATTTCTAAAGCTTTTAACTTTTCCCTCCGTGTTTCTGTTCCTGCAGGTCAGTTTCAGGCCGGCCAGTTTCAGCCGGCCATCCGAGTGGCAGATCTCCTCCAACACATCACTCAGATGAAATGTGGACAGGGATACGGGTTTAAGGAAGAATACGAGGTGAATCCACACAAACGAGCATTAAGCAAACAGCACCAGCTGTTGGTAAAGGTCTACAGGACACGGATCACGAACCAAAACACTAATATAGAAATAGAGCAGCAGAATGAGTTCTGGTTTAGTGAGAAACCAAATGAAAAAGGGAAAAATAAATGGTAAATGG
>SSNS01000057.1:676808-681808 GCA_006937985.1 Aphyosemion australe | reverse complement strand
GTGCTGCGTTTGTTAGCCGTTTAGCTACGTCCTGTTTGTGGCACATTAGTATATGTGAGGGGGCAAACTTTTCAAGATGGGTGGTGACCATGGTGGCCATGTTGAAGTCGGCCATCTTGGATCCAACTTTTGTTTTTTCAATAGGAAGAGGGTCATGTGACACATCAAACTTATTGGTAATGTCCCAAGAAAAACGATGGTGTTCTTGGTTTTAATGTAACTTTTTGCTTTCATGAGTCATTTACAAGTTTCTCTTTGTTCACAGCCATTGACAGAGGTTAACGCGTGAGGAGCAGATCGAAATTGTGTTGATATCTGGTGAACGCAGTAACCGGGTCATTGCAGCAGATTTCAATGCAAGACACCCTACGAGACCACCCATCTCCCATGCTAAAGTTAGCAAACTGCTTGCTAAGTTTCATGAAACTGGTTCAGTGTTGGATTTGCCAAAATGTGGACGCATGAAAACTGTCACTAACAAAGAAACATCAGTGGCTGTCCTTTCCCATTCCCTTTTTATTAAGGTGTAGCCATATAAATGGCCCACCCTGTACATTCATAAACAAAGTGCGTAAGCAGGGGGCGGGCTCTGGCCAGCCGTGGTCACGTGGGGTAAATCTGTTCCATTTAACATTTTTCTTTGACCAAGGAAGGACAGCTCCTCGTAAGCAAGGTGCCTTGACATTGAGAAACACCCACGGCCTATAACCCAGAGTGTGTTCTTGTTGTAAAACGGCTCTGATCTCCTAAACTTCATAACTAAGTTTTATGTAAAACAGCAGGTTAAATGAGAACACTAACGCTGTCTGAAAGTGTTTGTGGGCATCTTCAAACCTTCATACTGCCTTCAGTTGAGCGTTAGTTATGAACCGTAATTATTAACGAGCTTTAACGCCAGCAGCAGCATAAGAAGTGAAGAGCTCCTGGTGCATCCAGAGGTTACGTCCTGCAGGAATTTATTCATAGCTCTGCCCACAGAAGCGTGTAATGTGAACCTGATTGGGTTTGTTTAGGTTTTTAAATAATGTTCCATGAACTGTGGTGACATGTTGGAGAATGGAGCCGTTATAAGACGATCAGGACACTTTAGAAGCCGGTCCATTCAGACAAGCCGTCATCTGGTTCATCGATCTAATCCCAGCCGGTAAGAGAGTAATTATTTATAATCCCCTTAAATACACTACATTAATGTATCTGTGTCTCCATTTTAAAGATTAGGAGTGAAAGGAATGAGCTGTGATTATTTTTTATTAGTAATGATTAAAGAGAAGCACTTAGAGACCCTGGGGTGTGTCTAGGTTTATATCAGAGCAGATTTCTGGTTCAGTTCCTTTTTCTGGGTTTGTTAAAAAAAAAATCATGAAGTAAATCAAAACCTGAGTGGAGCCCAGTGATTGGTCTGAGAGCAGATTTGTTTTATCGTTATAAATCATATAAAACTATAAAAGGTCCCAGATAAAGAAGACAAACGTGTGCTAAAACACACATGCGTGCCTTCTGACTAACCCACCCACATAAAGAGTCTGCCTCCTATTTCTCTAATAACTGAACTCAGACGACTCGATGCTGCCGTATTTATTCACAAACACACGCCGACATTTAGCCCCAAATGCCTCAATCCATTTTCTGCTCGACTTAGCGATAAGTTTAAGTGTCTTTTCTGTGTGTGTGTGTGTGTGTGTGTGTGTGTGTGTGTGTGTGTGTGTGTGTGTGTGTGTGTGTGTGTGTGTGTGCATGTAGGTCATATCACTGTCTGAAAGTAAAAGCTGTTGTCTGGCCTCCTTAAGCCCTTAATGGACTCCACGAGGACTGTTGACTCGTCCCTGTTGGGACGCTCGGCGGCTGTGAGTGACCTGAGCGTGTTGGAGGCGGCGTTCTAAAATAGTTCCGTGTCCATATGGCGACCTTTGAGGTTTGGGCTTTAGTTGCTTAGCTGAAGCTTGCTGGGGACCTCATTGTCTCATAGACACACACTACGCTGCACTTGCACCACACGGTGCAGAAGAGCACATGAAAAGGTTGGGAGTGTCTTTAGTGAAATGTGTGGGGAAGAATTTCTGAGTGGCGCATAAACATTTTGTCCTTGCTGCGTTTGAAAGGCCGGCGCCGCAGCGGGGAGCGTGGAAAATCTGTCTTTTCTCCTCCAACAAAGAGCCGACTGAATATTCAGAAACCTAACAAAAAACTTTGTGACTTTGTCTCCATCCTCCTTCTTCTCTTTTTTCCCAACATGCAGCAGCGCCGTTTGAGCCTTCGTTCCGCCGCTCACCGGCAGTTTGGATTTCAGTTCGGTGCTTAAACTTAAGCAGATTACCTCCACTAAAGCTGGAGGGGAGCTTTGTTTCCAGCCCTGTCTGTTGGTCTGTTGATTTGTAAAGTATCCCAGATTAGTGGGAAAACTGCTGAACGGTTACCTGGCCAGGCAGACCGGGAGTTCTGCCAGTCCGGTTCACCTGGACATGACTAATTCCTCCTTTAGACAATTACAGTCAGATGTTTGGAGCCATTAGTGCTGAATAAAGAGGTGTGTGTGTGTGTGTGTGTGTGTGTGTGTTCATAACTCAGTTTATAACCATGCATGTGCGTGCGTTTGTGTCCGTAGGCCCTGGCAGAAGGACAGACGGCACCGTGGGAGACGGCCAAGAAGGACGAGAACCGCAACAAGAATCGCTATGGCAACATCATTGCATGTGAGTAGTGACCCAGTGGATTATCTGATCTGGTGTTTCTGTGGTTTGGCTGGTTTTAGGATCGGTGTCAGACGTGAACCTCTGCTGGGTGTGTGATCTATGCTAGATGGTGTTCTTCAGTTTTCAGCATCAGAATCTTTATCTTTATGATTCAGTTACCTTTCGTTTTTAGTTAGAACACAGTGGCTGAACATCTGATCTTTATGTTTATGTAACAGGACATAATTCATAATCCAGGCCTAAGCTAGTTTGGAACCCTCGTCGTTGATGTGGAGTCTAAGGAATAAAACTTCAAACTTGGTTAAAATAAACTGTTTAAACATTTCAGTAAACTGTAAAGAAAACTAATCAAATACAATCCAGATTGTTTTTTAGTCAACATATCCTTTTGGACTCTCCACCATAAAATAAGTAAATACATAAATGAACTATGATTCTACATCAACTGTCAGAACACAAAACAACAGAGTAAGAAGTCTTTGCTCATTCAGCGTTTTTATTTTCATACATGTTCACAGCAGCAAAGCCAACATGAAGAAATCCCTAAAACAGGATAAAATAAACATAAATGTACCTGATTTTGTTTGTTTATTGTTTTATTTTGAGCATTAAGATGAAACAAAAGCCTAAATATTGATTTTAGGATTATTGGTAAATGGCCTGTATTATATATAGCACGAGTCTTTCACCCATTCATGCACACATTCACACGCTGGTGGGGATGAGCTACATCGTAGCTACAGCTGCCCTGGGGCGCACTGACAGAGGTGAGGCTGCTGTACACTGGCACCACCAGTCCCTCCGACCACCACCAGCAGGCAAGGGTTGAGTGCCTTGCCCAAGGACACGACGACAGCGACAGACTGAGCGGGGCGCGAACCTGCGACCTTCTGATTGCGAGGAGGGCACCAATGCCCAAAATCAATAACAAAGCTGATGCCAAGTTAATATTTCAAACGTTTTGATTAAGTTGCTCTCAAACAAATTTAACCTGCAGTTTCCTCTGAATGTCGTTCTTCATTCACAGATTATTTAAACACTTAAAAGCAAGCTGCGTTAAAGGCCAAGGTCACTGAAAACCCATTTTTAATGATTATTTATGATTCTAATCGGTCCCCCTGAGTTTTTCATGCAGGCTGAACATGAAAATACACAGCAAATTCAGCATATATAGTCACTCTTAACACTAGCGTTAGAGTTAATATAGTCACCCTTAACACTAGTGTTAGAGTTAATATAATCACTCTTAACACTGCCGTTAGAGTTAATATAGTCACCCTTAACACTAGCGTTAGAGTTAATATAGTCACTCTTAACACTAGCGTTAGTTAATATAGTCACTCTTAACACTAGCGTTAGAGTTAATATAGTCACTCTTAACACTGCCGTTAGAGTTAATATAGTCACCCTTAACACTAGCGTTAGAGTTAATATAGTCACTCTTAACACTAGCGTTAGTTAATATAGTCACTCTTAACACTAGCGTTAGAGTTAATATAGTCACTCTTAACACTAGCATTAGTTAATATAGTCACTCTTAACACTAGCGTTAGTTAATATAGTCACTCTTAACACTGGCGTTAGAGTTAATATAGTCACTCTTAACACTGGCGTTAGAGTTAATATAGTCACTCTTAACACTGGCGTTAGAGTTAATATAGTCACTCTTAACACTAGCGTTAGAGTTAATATAGTCACTCTTAACACTGGCGTTAGAGTTAATATAGTCACTCTTAACACTGGCGTTAGAGTTAATATAGTCACTCTTAACACTGGCGTTAGAGTTAATATAGTCACTCTTAACACTGGCGTTAGAGTTAATATAGTCACTCTTAACACTGGTGTTAGAGTTAATATAGTCACTCTTAACACTGGCGTTAGAGTTAATATAGTCACTCTTAACACTAGAGTTAGTTAATATAGTCACTCTTAACACTAGCGTTAGAGTTAATATAGTCACTCTTAACACTAGCGTTAGAGTTAATATAGTCACTCTTAACACTGGCGTTAGAGTTAATATAGTCACTCTTAACACTAGCGTTAGAGTTAATATAGTCACTCTTAACACTAGCGTTAGAGTTAATATAGTCACTCTTAACACTGGCGTTAGAGTTAATATAGTCACTCTTAACACTAGCGTTAGAGTTAATATAGTCACTCTTAACACTAGCGTTAGAGTTAATATAGTCACTCTTAACACTAGCGTTAGAGTTAATATAGTCACTCTTAACACTAGCGTTAGAGTTAATATAGTCACTCTTAACACTAGCGTTAGAGTTAATATAGTCACTCTTAACACTAGCGTTAGTT
>SSNS01000057.1:574858-672494 GCA_006937985.1 Aphyosemion australe | reverse complement strand
AGTTAATATAGTCACCCTTAACACTAGCATTAGAGTTAATAGAGTCACTCTTAACACTGGCGTTAGAGTTAATATAGTCACTCTTAACACTGGCGTTAGAGTTAATATAGTCACTCTTAACACTGGCGTTAGAGTTAATATAGTCACTCTTAACACTGGCGTTAGAGTTAATATAGTCACTCTTAACACTGGCGTTAGAGTTAATATAGTCACTCTTAACACTGGCGTTAGAGTTAATATAGTCACTCTTAACACTAGCGTTAGAGTTAATATAGTCACTCTTAACACTGGCGTTAGAGTTAATATAGTCACTCTTAACACTGGCGTTAAGTTAATATAGTCACTCTTAACACTGGCGTTAGAGTTAATATAGTCACTCTTAACACTGGCGTTAGAGTTAATATAGTCACTCTTAACACTAGCGTTAGAGTTAATATAGTCACTCTTAACACTAGTGTAAAATTTTCAAAAATATTCATCAAATGATTAGCTAAACTTCTCCAAAAACAAACATTCAGCCTCTTCAACAGAGGATATTTCTGTGGATCTTTTGTTTCCACGGCACAATCGTCCTCGTCAGGGTGGATCTATAAAGACAAGAACCACCAAATGTTTTTGTCCTTTCCAAGTGAAACAAAAAGCAATTCTCAGTTTGTCGTGTTGCACTCGTCATCCACGACACCAGCTCTGGTAAAGCTTTTAGGGCTCACTTGTTCTCCAGACAAACGTTCTAAAAACCTTAGAAAAGAATTAACAAGGCGCCAAAAATCCCATCATGCAACTCTTCTCATGTGGCTGTTCCTAACTTCCGGAATTTTTTTATATATTCTAAAAGTTTATTTTTTACTGTTAATGAACATCATTTTTATTTCATATTTGCAAAGAAAACAGTTGAATTATCAGTCAGACAAAAGGCTTTTTGTGTCTCTAGCGCAGCATCGAAGCCACTGTTGAAACTCCAGTAGGTGTAATACGAGAAAACTTGTAAAATAAAATAAAAAAGCCAGCTTTCAGTTTGCAGAGAGATTTTATTTCAATCCTTCCTGATGATCAAAGGCTGCAGCTTCTATTTTATTCAGAGACTTTTGTCAGAATGAAGCTTCATTTTGGTGCAAAGACGGACGGCAGTAATGATATTCAGAGTGAGGAACTGCATGCAGGATTAAAGTGTGTGTGTGTGTGTGCGTGTGTGTGTGTGTGTGTGTGTGTGTGGTTATTAGTGTGAATTAGCATTTGAATATGCCCGTGTGTTGCATACCAAGGCTTTGCTATCAGTCCTTGCAGCAGTGACGTCCGTCTGATTGGATGTTCTGCTGGTGCACGCTCATTATTTTGCACTCATGTCTCCATTAGGCTCAAACAACACGGGAGGATTGTTTGAGTTTGAAATTGGGACAGGGTGTGTATTTGTGCACCTATTTGCTGCATTTGTCCCACTGGACTGCAGCTCACACACACACACACACACACACACACACGGCCAGCAGGATCTCCATCCATGTGCGTCTGCATGGGTTTTATGATGTGTGTGTGTGTGTGTGTGTAGCTGTAAGTGTGAACATTCTTCATTACGCGGCTCTAGCTGTTGAGGCAAAGACACTGCGCTAACCTGAAGGCTTTAATGTGAAACGTAGCGCTGGAATGAAATAGCCTGTCACAGACTTGATAGCCAACAGGAATTATGATAAATTTGCTATTAGTATAAATCCTTTAATTACAAGAACCCAGTAATGGAAACTGTCCATCTTGCTTGCAGTGATTGTACAAAGGCTCATTTTCTAGAGAAAATGTTTTAAAAGGCCCTCGGGGAAACGACGTTGCTGCGTCTTTATTGGACCACGGAGATGTGGAGAGACGGGCTGATTGACTGAAACTGAGCTAAAAGCTTCTGCTTCTCTTTCTGCTTTAACGTTGAACTTTATTTCACCTTTTAAAAGAAATCATTGATATTTGCTACAGAGCTCAGGTCCTTGGAGGGTGATCATTTAATCCAGAATCAGCGTTAACTGGGTGAACCTGATCCTGACGCGCTGGTGGACAGGTTTGATGTGGTGGTGTGTGGTGCTCGCTACAGAGTAAAACAGGAAGTTGCACCTGTCTGCGGTGGTAAAGGAGCACACTGGGGTGGTTATACTGGATCTCTGGGATACAAGTGGCTGAAACAAGTTTCACTCAGCATCCTGGAGTACAGATTAGTCGTCTCAGTGGTCCCAGCATCTCCATGTTGCCTCATATTGATCAACTCTTGGGCCACATCCTACTGGGACAACCTCCTGGGCCAGGATCAGAACCTATCAGGAGGATTCCACGTCTTCTCTAACCACCAAAGGTGAGGTGCCACGTGGAAAGGAGTTCTCTGGGTTCTCCTGGACCTCCTGCCTTTGTGGCTTGGATTAGCATGGATGAATGATTATTGCATCACTTGTTTTTCCAAACGCAGACACTAGACTCAGATTCTTGTGCTGAAACTGAAGCAGAGACTCCTATGATGCCATGACCTCGTTAGAGGGAATCAGTTCCAGCAGCAAATGGTCATTAAAACTCACCATCAGTGTCCTGGTGAATGGGCACTCGTCACGTGGGTCAGAGGGGAACCACTCCCAGCTGCATCCTCCAGAGGGACTCCAGGGCATTCCCAGGTCTCCTCTTTCCATGGAAGTCTTACTGAAGACATCATCTCCAGAATCCTTCCCATGTATAGGAGCAGCAACTCAACCAAACTAATCCTTTGATTCATGTTTTCCTCAGCTGGGATAAAGATTCCAGTTATCCAGGTTACAGTTAACATCACATTTTTACTGAATTCCTATAAGTCCAGACTGGATCAGCAGAATTCCTGGCCTGATGCTGTTTAGGTCGATGTGGACGGTTGTGGTGATATTTTGGGGTTGACCTTATGGTCCAACTCCGGTCCCTGAGGGGAAAAACCCGACCAAAGCCCCTCCTAAAACTCCAGCAGTAACCAGTTTATCAGATTTATGAATATTTGGTGCATTTTTCCTCTTGAAATGGAAGAAAAACATTTCTGCCTCACCGACGACACCAGAAGGTTTTACGATCAAGTCCCACAGAAGAAGAGGTTCACACAGCATCCATGTTTGTTCTTAAAGTCTGATTTTGTTGCCTCTAAAGTAAATTTGGTCTACATGTCGTCACGGTACCTCTAACCCGAGCAAATACTCGCCGATCCTGAGCGGATCTCCGTGAAAGGGCCTAAATGTTTGGCCTGGCTTTGTCGGATTCTAACCGACATCCACGTTTCAGCCCCCGTAAATCTCCTCGGAGTCCGTCTGCGAGGACTTCGAGGAGATTTCACGTTTCTCAGCTCAGCCCCCCAACCCTCTCTCCCTGGAACGGTTGGGAAAAGGGCTGATTTGAGTTGAAGTGTTAACACACTCTTCCTCCGGCCATCTGCCAAACACAAACGCTTGATGCCATGTTTGAAATCCCCTCAGCACACTGAATAAATGTTAATCTACCAGCCTCCTGTCCTCCTTCCTTCTCTCAGCGCTCTTCTTCTTTTCTTTTTCTCAAATTCCTTTTGATCTGTTGCCAGAAAATATTTTCTCTCCTGTTCTTTGATTGCCCGTGCTCTTCTGTCCATCACCTCCCTCCTGTCTCTTCCTTTCTTCAGACTGTTTTGGGTTTAAGTGAAACTTTTATTTTATTTTACCGCCACTCATCTGCTCTCACCGTTCCTTCCTCTCACTCCTTTCCGTCCATCTGTTCGGGCTCGCTGATTGCCTCTGACAGTTTACGGTTTGAGTGTTTCCTCATTACAGGCATCTGCCTCCATTACCTCCTGCTTTTCCTCCTCCTCCTTGTTTCTGTTCCTTCCCAGTTAAGCTTTCCCATATGGTCATTTACAATTCAACAGAGGCGTTCCTTCAATCAATAAATAAATAAATGTGTGAGAACATCTAAAGACTGATCTTTGACTGGAGGATTTGGGTTTTTTAGAACCTGGTTCAGGTGTGTGATGAGTCACCCCTCCAGCTCCTTTTAGAGGTTTTGTTTAGGGTTGGTGGGTAAACGGTGTAGAGGAATCACCCAAGAACACCTCTGACCTGCTAGACGCTCCTCAGACTTGTTGTGTTGAAATGTTGGACGCAGATGAAAAGGTTTCTATGTTCTGACGCTGCTTCCAGGCTGGAGCAGTTTAACTACCTTGGAGTTTTGTCTGAGTGATGGTAGGATGGAGGAGAGATGGACTGATGGTTTGGAGCTCTGTCTGAAAGTCTCTCAGCCTTCACCTTTATCCAAGAGATTTGGATCATGACCTAAAGAATAAGATCCTGATTCCAAGGGGCTGAAATGATCTTCCTCTTCAGAGTGGCTGAGTTTAACTTTGGAGGTCATGTGAGGAGTTTCATCATCAGGGTGAACGTTTAACCTCACAGACTCCAGAGCGAACCAGAACTCACTGGAAGGATTATAGATCCTATTTGTCCCAGGAACGCCCTGGGATCTGCCTTGAAGAAGTGGAGATGCTTGGGATTCCCTTCAAGACCTTTTAATCCCACAACCCAATTTTAGGGGAGCAGAGGATGGATGGATGGATGGATGGATGGATGGATGGATGGATGGATGGATGGATGGGTGGATGGATGGGTGGGTGGGTGGATGGATGGATGGAGGATGGATGGATGGATGATGGATG
Source organism: Aphyosemion australe (assembly GCA_006937985.1). NCBI lineage: Eukaryota > Metazoa > Chordata > Actinopteri > Cyprinodontiformes > Nothobranchiidae > Aphyosemion > Aphyosemion australe. The sequence continues at coordinate 667,834 of SSNS01000057.1, read as the reverse complement.
GGTGGATGGATGGAGGATGGATGGATGGATGATGGATGGATGGATGATGGATGGATGAACAGATGGATGGATGGATGGGTGGGTGGGTGGGTGGCTAACCAGTGGGAGGTTGTGTTGTGATTGACACTCAGCTACTGAAACACCAAATTAAAATGTCAAACTGACTTTTAGCCGTTGTCGTGTTAGCTAAATTTGATTATCAGTGGCGGCCATCTTTAATTGTATTGACACCAAAAGTTAATGAGCTGTAAACGTTCATCCAGAGAAGATTTGCTGACAGTTTCATTAAAATCCTGCTTCAGGAGACGTTTAGCTCAAAGCTTTCACTTCTTAGTAAATGTTCAAACCTGAGAAGAAACTCTCTGATTCCTCTTTCACACACGGCCCGGCCAAAAACAGTCTCCACCTGGATTTAACTAAGCAGACAGGTAGGAGCCTCCTATTGGATAATTACTGCATGGGTGATCATCTTTCAGCTGCAACAAGTTATTTAAACCAACTGGAGCAATGAGCTGCTTCTCATGTCTTCAACAACCATGTGGAAAGACACATCTGGTGGTGGTGGAACAGACGTTAGTCTGTGTGAGAAGGGTCACATCATTGGCATCAAGCAGAGGAAACATCTAAGGAGATGCAGAAACGACTAAAACTGGGTTCAGAACTGTCCAACGCATTATTAACAACTGGAAGGATAGTGGGGAACCATCGTCTTCGAGGAAGAAAAAAATCCTGTGTGTGTGTGTGTGTGTGGTGTAAAACTTTCATTTCTTTCCTCTGGAACTGTGGATCTGAACGACCTCGCCTCCCTCTGTCACACTCTTGTGTTTATTTGATTAAAAAGCTTCAAACAATCTGTCTAACCTGCATATTTGTAATGATCATTGATCCGCTCATCGATCTCCTCGTGCTGCCTCTGTTTTTTCCATCTGTGGAAATATTGCACAATAAACCTGAGGAGAAATCAAAGGTTCCGCTGCTGAACAGAACGCGTTTCCAGCCTGCACCAGTCTGTTGTTTTAATGTCTCCAAGTCGTTAAGTTGCAGGTTTGTTGATTGTCTTTCCTCTGCTGAGGACAATAAACCCTGCTGAATCTAAATATATCTTAATTTTTACTCCATACTTGTTCATCTGCAGCTGCCTCTTTGGTCTGAGAGGAGGTGGATGTTAATTCAGACATAAATCCCTGAGTTACTCAGACGGAGGTTATTCTGAGCAGATCCGTCTGGCTTTTCTTGTCACCAAACGTTTCACACTGGATGGTTCCAAAGTTTTAGTATTTGCACCTCCCGTTCAGAAAACTGAGCATTTGTAAATGTTTTCCAAAACGAAGATTTTAAAACACTTTTTTAAAAACATTTCCCACTTTCTCCTGATCCCATCATCATTGAACTTTGATCCTGTGTGAAATCTGAGGAACTGAAATGATATCAAAGAGCGCTGGGAGTTCTAATGCTAAGTGAAGCAGAACGTGTCTTTTCTTTGTTCGCGGCTCTGAACCCAGGAGAAGCAGCTCTTCTTGAGGACGGGAATGCTCGTCCTCACTTCGGACGGGAGATCAGTGGTTTGAGTTGGGAGTGAAAGAGGTCGACCAGCTGAATCTGATCTCCAGTCAGTCTCACAGCAGCCCAGACCTTCAGGAATTCCACTAACTCATCTTGAATCTGGAGAAGCCCGTCCCACACACGTCTGGAGGGGGGGTCAGGGTAAACCAGCTCGCATTAATGAAGCTCTCTGCTCGTTTCTGCTTGAACAAAAAGGTGGAACATTTACAAGACATGTAGGAATTCCAGTTCTTTTTTTCTGACACCGTTAGGAATTCCCAGATTTCCCAGGATCTGGATGAGAGCCATCAGGTAGGCCTCCTGGCCTCTTGGAGCTGCAGTACCGGTGCCTCACCGTCAGGGAAAGACGTGTCCTCTCCAGCCTCCCATCCTTATCTCCCTCTTATCTCCTCCGTTCCGTGTTTACATTGGGAAGCGGATGAAAGCTGGCTCCTGGCTGAACAGACTCACTCGGGTTGCTGTTGAGAATATTTTAACTTTGTGCTGAAATGTTTCTTTAATGTGAGGCGATGAAACGTTGGTGGAGAGATAAACTCCTCAGCTCTCCCTAAACGTTCCTGATTGTATCCTCCCGGTTTTCCCGTCTCGTCTGACTTTTGTTTTACTTGTCATCCCTTCATCCTCCTGTCGCTGCATCTCTCCTCTCATCTGTCTTTTCATGTTTTCTCCGACCTCCGTCCTGCTCCTCCCGTCTTTCTGTCTCTGACACAAATAAACAAGCACCTCCAGACTTCTCTCTCCGTTCAGTAATTTGAGCTCGTGTTCTGGTCAGTGACATTCATTATGCAGCCAGCCCGTCTTTGTAGAGCGTTGGTACTCTACACACACACACATTTCACCCGACGCTGCACCTCGGAGTGTCGCAGACATAATCAGATTCCACTCCGGCGTCTTGTTGCTTCTCATTACAGCAGAGATTACCTGAATCATTGTTTGTGCAAAGGAGAAATGCAGAAATGAGAGCGGAGGATGAATTTCTCAGGTGTTGTGTGAGGAGTTGTGCGTGCACCACATAAAACAACAAAGGAGGAGTGATTTGAACCAGAATAAAGAGGAGTGTGTGTGTTTGTGTTAATGTTACATGCAGCCAGACTCCCCTCCTCCCTTCTTATCCACTCGGCCTTCGATTCGCTCCACGTCTGCTGAGCTGCTCTGAAGTCAGGACTCCAACAACTCCTGTGAAGTGTTTGACCAAAGAGCCTCAACAAATATTAGCATCCACCAAGCTCACGCGCATGCACACACACAGATTCCTACAAATAAACACACAGGCTTCTCCAGATCACAGTAATCTGCTTTTACCTGTAAATGTGATGCAGCCTGATTCCATTCTCAAACCAACAAACATCTTTTATTGGTGACATTTCACAATAAATAGGAAATAAAATCATCTATTTTCTTATTTTTGGGAATGTTTTATCAATTTTAAAAAGAAAACCCTAATTTAGTTCAAACAAATCTATTTTTTGGTCTTCCTCTTTGGGACTGGTGTCCGTTTCGCCGCCTCGTCACCGATGACGGACGTTAAGGCCCGGCTCCAACTTGGCGTTACAGTTTATCCCAAATCTGTTGCTAAAGTGTGTAGATGGATTCCAGTTGATCCCAAACTGGAATCCAGGCTTTGTGTGGTGGAGATACACAGAGTTTCTACCTTTTCAGCACAGATTTAGTAGAAATGAAGCCGAACTTTCAGCGTCGAAGGTTTCAAATAGTTTTAGGTTTCGTTCCATCAGAGGTTAAATAAAAAACAACAGCAGTAATTAATGATTTGGGGCTTTTTAAAATGAAGTAAAATGATCAAAGCATTTTATTTAGGGATAACATTTAAAGTGCTGTAAAATAAAACCAAATATAGAAACCAAGCATTGGAAAACAAACATACAGGAAAAATGAATTTAACTAAAAACAAATGAAAAGAGTAGGGTTATAAACGGTGAGTTAAGTTGCTGCTTAGATTATTTAATTCTGATTTAAAATCTCAGAAATGTTGCTGCCACCACCTCTGGCCTTAAAGCCTCCAGATGGAGCACCAGGACTAGTACTTTCATCAGAAACCTGCCATGTCCAGCCCTGTACATGTCTGCTGCCCCCTGGTGGAGGTTCATGGGACACACGCTGCAATACTGGGCCAAGAAAACCCATCATGTTGAATGTCCCTGATTTATGAGGAGCTGTCCCACTGTGCCCCCGAGCAGACCACTCCTCTCTCGTCACACGGCAGGAGTATCGGATAAGATTATCTTTGGGCCACCGAGCGTGTCCATGAGAAGAGAAGAATCGGGTCAAAAACTGGCTTAATTATCTTGTCAGAATTGAATTGAGGCTCACGTTCCTGGTAATCAGACCAGTGTGATATTTTTTGTTTGTAACAAATGAAATCACAGTTTTGCAACTATCTTCAAAGCAGCTTTAAAGTTAAAGTCCCAAGTCATCATCACACACTGGTGAAATTACATCTCTGCATGTGACCCATCCCCATGGTGGGGAGCGGTGAGCTGCAGCTGTGGCCGCGCTCGGGAACTATTTGGTGGTTTAACCCCCCAATCCAACCCCTTAGTGCTGAGTGTCAAGCGAGGAGGCATTGGGTCCCATTTTTTCAAAGTCTTTGGTATGACCCGACCGGGAATGGAACCCTGATCTCCCAGTCCCGGGGCGGACATTCTCCGCATTTGACCTGGTAAGGGAATGTTTAGAGCCAAGCTGTAAAAAAAACGGGGGCTCGTCTGGGATATGAACCCTGGTTGAGGGGGGTGAAATGTGCACATAAAGATGATGGTGATGATCAGACTGATTTTTAAAGCCAGAGGATGAATTATTGATAACGACGACTTTTGTCAGGACATGAGCTGAAACCTTTCTAAATAAAAAATCCGATTGAACTTTGACCTGAAGGTGGAGGAAAACTGACGGTTAAAGTTTAACGTCCTGAAACTTCAGGAGGGTCTCAGCCTGATGCAGAGCAGTGATGATGAGCCGTGATCGCTGACAGCCTGAGATAATTAATAGATGATGAACGAATCAGAGCTAACACGACGCTCTGCTGTCAGAACAATTATAGGACCCCCCCCAGCCCCCACCATGGTGGGTTTTCACTCTTAAGCCACACATCGGGTTTAATCCGTCAGACCGGCTCCTCGCTAACGAACCGCATCATAATCAGGTTGTTCTTGTGATAATTTCATGCATATCTGCGTTTTAATCAGGAGGATGAGGCTCCAGTTTGGTTCATTAAATTAACTCCTGTAGACTCGCGGAGTCTGTTATCGTGTTGCTGCTCTCAGATCCACACAGCCTGTCTGCGTTTTCACCTTCTGCCATCAGGCTCAAGGAATCAGACGATGTTCCAGGCATCACCAGGGTCTGGAGGAGTTCCTGGTGGGAGTCTGGAGCGTCGGCTTCTGGTTTTCCTTCTTTTTCCTGAGTTTGTTTGTTATTCCTGATGACTGCTCATTCCACGTCATTTGGTTTAGTTCAGTTAGTCGTTTTTTCCAGACCAACCTCACGTTCCTGACTTTAGTTTTAGTAGGAATGCTTGTGAAGCTTTGTAGTCATCCAGGAAATGTTGATGACAGGACGGCTGGTCTGTGCCTAAATAATGAAAGTTTGGTACTTTGCACTTTTCATTCTGAAGAGAGGAAACTGCTCAGATGAGAAGTAAAAATTAAAAAGTGGATTTGAAACCCGTGATTTGGACGTCCTTGACGTGTGTATGAATGCTTTAGCTTCTGTCTTAAGGCAGGTTTTCTGCTTCACCTCTTAACAACCCTGGTGGTGAGCTAGTACCGCCCAGTGGTGAGGGTGCACACTTATTATTATTATTATAAATTAGCCCCAATATGTTAGCAATCTGGCTATTCAGAGAGCTACTTCCTGTTTCTAGAGACTCCGCCCACTTTAAGTGAAGTCACTGTAGATAAATAACTGATTGAAAATTACAGAAGTATTCCTTTAATTTGGCCCTAATCTGACATTTTACTCAAAAATCTAATTTTACTTTACAACAGTCTGAACGGCACACATGAGGTCCTGAATCAGATCCTTACTTGATGTTTTTCTGACTTATGTGAAACGCTGAGTGATTCTGCACCAGAGGAGGCAGGAATCACATGAGCATCCATGTTTACGGCGTGCTGCGTGTGACGTCACATCTGGATTTAAGTCTTAAGTCATTTAAGTCAGGAGAGTTGTTGGTCTGGATAAACGGATCTGATCACTGTGATGTTCAGGTGCTGCATGCTGGCTAGAGCCCAGAGTCATTTTAAAAAAGCAGCAGAAATATTAAATGAGATTTTTATTCCTTTAAGAGCCGAGGAGATGAGACTAATCTGGATGTTCGGATGAATTCTGGATTATTTCCTGAACTGGTGTCTGAACAGGAAGCAGCAGCTCTTCAGGAGACGTTTAGAGTCTAAAACCCACTGCTGCTGGTTTCCCTCTTCACCTCCTCCTTCATCTGTCTTCTGCTCCTGTTTTCTCCCATCAGCCTTCAAACAGCTGGAATCAACATCCTTAGGTGCGTGTGTGTGTGTGTGTGTGTGTGTGTGTGAGAGCTGACAACATTGTGTTGTTTGACACATCAGCTGCCTGCAGCTCAGGACTAAATAGGCTATTACACACTGGAAAGAACACACACACACACACACACACACACACACACACGTTTGAACAGTAGAAACAGCTGGAATACTTCAAAGAAGATCTGTCGACACAAACCCTGAAGAAGTTCTATAAAAATGAAGCATTTAAACACACACACACACACACACACACACACACACACACACACACACACACACACACACACACACACACACACACACACACACACACACACTATTAAACGCGGTAATGCCCTGAGCCGGGCTGACAGCGCTGCTCCATGGGGAGTTAACTGATTAAGTCGATCTGTGACTGACACAATCCTGCTTAGTGGCGACTGAAAGGAGAGGAGCAGCAGCAGCAGCAGGAGGAGGAGGAGGAGCAGGAGGAGGAAGGAGACGATGTAAAACATCTTGTTCAGTGTTTTGGTCTCGCTGCTGTGACCGTCCTTTATTCATCTCCGTTAAACGCCGGCTCCATCTGTTTATGGAGATGTTTACAGTCCGTGTAAAACAAACTAAACGTGTTTGCAGAAGCAAAACACGTTTAATGAGTCGGAGACACTTTTATTGTTTTTTAATCAGGATGGAAGTAAAATATTAGCTTCTCTCTCTCCGTGTGCTGAAGGTGGGGGTGGATCCCCTCAGACCGGGCCAGGTTCTGGTTCTGGTTTAGGAAGAAAATCTGGAATTTTTGATTATTTTTGAGGACTTTTGCTTCTCATCTCAGCAGCAAAATACTGGATTTCTGCACATTTCTGTAAATCCTTAGCGGCCCCTAGAAGGATTTCTTTGTATTTGGTCCTTTAAATCTGTAAAAAAGATGAAATAATTCAGAACATTGAACAGAATTATCCTGCATTTGCTGTTTTACGGGAAACTCTGGGGTTTGTAAAAACCTGTGATGTTGCACGGGCACCAGAAGCAGCCGCTCCTGTCTGTCGAGGACGCCGACAGTCATTAGTCTCTGAGACTTCTGCACATTTGTCTGCAGCCACCAACAATCTGATCTGATGTCTCCAAATTGCAGCTTTCTGCTCCGTTCGGCCGCCCCTGAGAGTCCGACCAAGATAAAAACAATTTTGTTTGGCCTTTTCTGGACCCTCAAGTTAACAAGTTCTCACCAACAAAAGTTTTCACAGTGTCTGCCGAGTAATGACAGGAATTTCAAAGAAGACGGAGGTAAAGTGAAAGCAGGGGGGAGGGAGGAGCTGTAAGGTTAGGAGCAGAAGAAGGCTCCTCCGAGGAGTGGAGCTCATTAATGAGTAATGGGTTTGTGACTCTTTGCCCTTGGACACCTCAGCTCCTCGTGGCTTTGCTGTTGCCTCAGCAGCCGGCGTGTTCGTCCTCTACGCTCGTCTGCTTCCAATCCAGCGTCTCAGCGACAAAATCAACAAATTAAAGACAAACATTTTTATTGTGGAGTTCTGCAGGTTTAAGGCGAGTCTCTTTCCTGCCTCTTGGCTCGATTTACAAACCCATCCTTTAATTTGAGGTTAAACTGGGTCTGTTGTGAGGGAGGTAACGGATCAGCTGATTTTCCTCCCATAAACACATTTAACACATGATTCCATCTGGAAACATGGAATAACGTGAACTTGGGGCTGGGCGATAATCAAACATCACCAATGCAAAAGAAATGTAGGCGAAGAATCGTCAAAAGTCCAAAGAAACCCCTGAGAAGACCTTCAGAAGCCTAAAACAGCTGATTAAAGGACTAAAGCAACGTCTGGACGAGCCGGTTTAAAACTTTTGCACGGTTCTTTAACTGCTGAGAGTTTTCTGTTGAAAGGAACGGGATAGAATTCCTGTTCCTGTGAGATCTTTTCACACCAAACAAAGAAAAGAGGCTTGTGTTGGCATTTTCCTGCAGCACGTCACAAAAATAGTTTTATATATATTCACACGTCCGCTTTAGCTTCTCTTTGTTCAGGCGCACACATTACACTAATTAAAGGAAATATTCTGTTATTTATGTCTGTGGCTGCCACACACACACACACACACACACACACACACACACACACGCTGTCAGCCTCTTCAAACCTGTGGCCTGTGTCCAGATCTGCAGTGTTTGCGAGCCAGTACCTCCTGCCATTTCAGCCCAATTAGAAGCTCCCCTCCCTGGGCAGAGACCAGAAGAAAGACCCCCTCCTCACCATCCAGCCTCATATCTGTTGCTCTCGTGTTATGACAGCCTCTGACACTAGCCCTGTGTAATTACTGCTGCCTGAAGGAGCGAGACGGTATGGGGCAGGACGGAGGGGGGAGGAGGGCAGGAAATAAAACAACAGAGGGAGCGGAGTAAGGAGGAATCATCCTGGAGGAGAAGAGTGGAAGTCAGGAGAAAGAGGAAGTGAGCAGACGGCTGGCAGACGGCCCCCTGCTGGGTCTGTTTTTACGGGCCGTGTGTGAAATAAAGAATTACAAAGTGTGAGTGAGCTGATGACAGGATCTGGTACCGGTGGAGTGGAGTCATGCTGCCATCGCTGTGGACACCCAGAGCAGCAACGGTTCCTCTCAGGAGACGGACTAATAACTCCCAGGTGATCCCAGAGACGCCAATCAGGACGGGTGTTGGTGTGGATCCTCAGCCGTCCAGAACGTGGCGATCCCATCTACTCCTGCTACAAACATCTAAGCTAAAAGGAATTTTCTGAGTTAGTCTCACTGTCCGGATCATGAACATTCATCCGTTCATCGTTATGTTCACCTGCTGCTTGTCTGGGATCAGATCAGAGACGACCACTCATCCAAAGGAGCTCCAAGTCCTGAGGTCAGAACCTGAGCGAGTCTACCCCAGAGTTCTTCTCCTGGTAGGACCAGTCTGAAACGCCTCCCATTGGAGACTTTTAGAAGAGACCCCTATGAGAAAGCTGGCTGGAGGAGTGACACTACTCTCAGCTCCTTCCCATCAATCCATTTCCTGACCAGGTTGGTTTCTGAGGTTACAAATCCTGGAGATCAACCCAGACACCCTTCTCCTCATCGATGCTCACACCTCCTTCTGGGGATCCCGAGATGTTCCCAGGTCAGAGAGGATCCCTTCAGTAAGACCTGAGGTCTCTGTGCTTGGGAAACCTCCAAAACTCCTCCTTCACCACAACAGGCTAATGAACATCTTCATTAACGCTGATCGGTTTCTCCATCTCTCCTCCATCTGATCGTTGCTCGTGAGCGATGCACCAAGAGGCTTGAATTCCTCTGCTTGATGTCAGAGACTCACGCCCAACCTCAGGGAGAATTCCACTTTCCTTGAACCCTGGTAGGAATGTTTCAGGCTTCCAGCTCAGACGGTGACTTTCTTATCCAGCGGTGGTCTTGGCTGTTCTGAGAGAAGCTGTTGTAGGTAACGGCTTTCTTCCTGAAGCTTTGAATAAACTACAAACATTAATGCCCATGAAGTCTGATCCTTTGTTCTAGAAAGAGTCCACAAAAACATTTTTAATCAAAACCAGGTTCTGTATAATTTTCTGACACCTCCCTGCAAGCTTCACCCTGAGATCACCCGGAACAGGAAATTCACACATCTCCTCTAAGATGCTCGCCAAACCAAATAAATGTTGTGGCCTACTTGACAAAATAATGGCTCTCGTATCGCCGTGGCGATAAGAGGAAACGGAGTCACCCGTCACACAATAGATGCTCTGATGGAAAAGCTGTTCAGATTCCCGCCAGTAAAACAAAATCCTGCTGTTGCAGATTTGGTTTCATGGTTATTCTAGAAAATATTTTTCATTTTCATTTTTAAAAAGAGCAAAACTCATTAAAGAACAGAGCATTTGTGCTTAAAGACATGATTTTAGTTACTGTACCGCTGTGGCCCACAGCTGTGAGGAAGAGCCGCGAAGAAGCCACTTTTCTCCAAAAGCCGTCAGTCAGACTGATGTTCTGCTGAGGACCGGAGGAAAGTCATCTTCTCTGAATCTCATCTCTGATTATTTGGAGCACCTGACAAATGATTGTTGAAAAAAAGGTCTATTAGAGATCTATCAGTCCTGACAGTAAAGCATCCTGATACCGTGTGTGAGGTGCTTCTCAGCCAAGGGAGTGGACTCCTGTATAGAGAATGGTACCAAAACATCCACCATGAGGAACTCCTAACAACATCAATGACTCTCCATGGAGGAGGGTATTCATAGGTAGTTTCAGCTCATTAAGCAACAACAGAGAGCTCTCCCATATTCCGGTCAGAACTGACAAAGCTCCTTGGATGAGAAGCGAAGAAGAAATTAAAGAAATCCAGTTTCTTTCATTTGAATCCATTTGGATCAGAACCAAGTGGATCAGGAACCAAACATCTTGGGTCCAGGTCCAGCTACTCTCCAGACTCCTACAGTGGCAGGTGGACCAGAACGGGCCGCCATGAATCCGGATCTGGAGCAGAAACTGATGAGGACGAACTGGAGAAGCTCAGAACCAGCAGGACCAACAGCAGAAATATCGACTTTTGCATGAACTTCCAGCCACAGCTGTTGCATCAGTGAGGTCACGTCCGCTCACGTGGATTAACTCTGATTTTTATCATCGCTTTAGTTTATTTCCAGATCTCCGACGCCGTCCCTCGACGTACGTCAGCCTACCTTACATTTATCAGTTTCTGCGTCGTTTCCCTCGCTCAGCTCCTCTGCTCCCTTCATCTTGTTTTCTTCACATTATCATATTATCTCACAGTGGGGGCGGTTAAGAAGGAGAACATGGAGCTAGCAGCCAAAGACTGTAGGTGACGGGGAACAAACTGGAGATAATCAGACTGAATCATGCCCACCTCATCTGCAATTACCTGCTGCTGCTGCGACTTCCTCCCATTACAGGCAATCATTCTCATGTGCATCCTAATATTATGGATGTTATTATGCAGACCAGAACAAAATAATGGAGTTTCAACGGGAGAGAAGCTGGTTTTTGGTTTTCTGACCTGATGTTTAAGGTCACAGAACAAACCTTTAGTTTTCACCCACAGATGAAACTTTCTGTTTCCGTCTCTCGTGGTCGTGTGGAGTGGGTGCTGAAATAGTTTTTCTCGTTGGCACTCGTCTGTGTTTGGTCTGGTTTGAGCCAGCTCTCTCTCACAAACAAACATGAAACAAAGAAAACATGAAAGTAAAACTTTTGTTTATGGCGTGTCGTCTGCCAACCGGATCAAGAGGAGCATTAAAGTAAAACAAAGATTTTAAATAAGCCGTCGGCTTACGAAGGACAAATGAGTGTTTTATATTTATTTACTGGATGTTACTGAACGTGTTGATGTGGAGTAAATTGGGTTGTTTGCTGTTAAAATCGAATCTCACTGTTTAGTAAAGAATGAGATTGAAGTGAAGCAGCTACGCTTTCCCTATAGATCAGGTTTATTTCTCATCTGTTCCATAAATGTTTTAACTGAGTTTGTATGAAGCAGAAAAGTGAGAAGAATAAAACCTGCAGCTCTCGTCACACAGGAGCAACACGGTTGTATTTGTTTGTTTCTGATGGAGTGACTTCGTCGTTTTCACGCTGATCTGGTTCTCTAGTTCAGGTGTTTAGTGGACCTGCAGGACTTTTAGGTCACATTTAGAGGCGTTCTGGTTCTTGGAGCTGTGGTCTGTGCCTGGGCTGGTCCTTCCCTCTGATCCTGGAGAGGAGGGTGTTGGCTTTGGGAATCTGAGGTCAGACCTTTAGTGTGAGTGCTTCTTACAGGTTGAGGAGGATTTCCAGTATCCTGATGTCTTGTTCCTGAGTGATGGTAGGATGGAGGATCGGGGCTTCGTCTCCGATGATGTTGCTGGTGTGTGTTGTAGAGAAGGAGCTGAGCTGACAGAGCTCTGGGTTTACGGGCCCGTCCACGGTCTGACCGTCATCTACGGCGAGGGTGTTTGACCTAAAGGAGGAGATCCTGGAGACAAGCAGCTGGAATGGTCTTCAGGGTGCCTCGGTTATGTTTTTGTCCAAAGTGACTTACAAATGAGTATGAATGATAAGGGGAGGAGCTCCATCATGTGGGAGGAGCTGCTGCTGCTCCTCATCAAAAGGAGTCGGCGGTTCATGTATCTGATGCCTCCTGGTGTCCTCCCTCTGGAGGTTTTATTAGGACACCCAGAACTCACTGGAGGGGTTATGAATCCTCTCTGCTCTGGGAATGCCTTCAGAGCTTCAGGAAGTCTGGTTTTCCCTCGTGGTCCTGATCCTGTCATGGTCCTCCCAGGGCTCAGAGCTGTTTGTTTTATGTTTCTCTGTTTGTCAGCGAGGAAAACCAAAGTGTCTTTTTAATTCAGGACTTTTTAAAAACCGACGGATGTGTGAGTGAATGGATTCATGTCAGAGTCAAACATGTTTTAAAAAGCATCTCAGCGGCTCGTCTGAGTGAAAAGCTTTTGCTGAAAACAGCAGCTGGTAATGAAAACGGCGTTTGTACCGTCAGCCTGACGGATCTGAATGTTCGTAGAAATGCTTTTGTTGGGGTTTATTTTGCCGTCTGGTTGGTTTATCTGACAGAACCAAGAAGAGTGTTTTTGTTTGGCTGGTTGTTAGCTGTCGTGTTTCTGTGATGTGTGTTTTCCCTGGTAGCTAGATCCCCACCCGCTCAGTTAGCTTCTCCGATCTGTGGGTAAATGTAACTTTAGGCCTGTGGTATTTTGTGCCATCTGATCCCACAGACGACCACACCAGAGTCCGGCTGCAGCTGCTGGATGGAGACCCCCACTCCGACTACATCAACGCCAACTATATCGACGTAAGTTTGACACGTTTAAAAAGGGTGGTACTATCGATAAGCAGCTTGTTTTTTTCAGCGAGTCTTTCAGTGAGAGTCTGGGCCCAAACCAAGCTGATGACCTTTGACCTTATCTGTTTTCTAACTAGCCGTTAGCTTGTCAGTCCTGAAGGACCCAGTAGCAGGTGCAGACATCTCTACGTTTCTACCTCCACACCAAACAGACTCAGGCACCTCAACAGAAAAAAAGAGCCTGAGACTCGTTTCTTTGGGGAAAACAAACCAATACTTTCTCCTCCATGCTCCTGACTCCTGTCCTCCTTGATTGAATCCCAGATCGGATCACCATTTGAATGTTTTACACGTCTCTTTTCATCAGATCTTTACAATCTAACAGCTAATGGGAAACATGATGGCATCCTCCTCCACAGACTGGGTTCTGTTTAGTAGTAAAACCATAACATCACATGGTCAGGCTGATATTAATGAGGGAATAAAGCAGATGAATGTTTTCCTCTCAGCAAGGTTACCTGTTCAAAAGGGGATGAAAATGGGAGATCCTCAGGAATAATCAAGTTCCTTTTTATTCTAACCTGACCTTGGATCAGTTTTAGTGGGATCTGGATTCAGAGGACGATACAAACAGGAAGGAAAACAACGTGGAGACCAGACTGATTAATAAAATAATTATTAAAGAACGGCGTGGAAGTGAGGCGGATAGAAAGGAAAAAGGAAAAGTAGAAATGACTGATGTTGGAATTAAACTCCTAGGAATAATCCTGGAGCAGGAGAAATGAGTCGAGACCTGAAGAGGAGGAGCGGTGATGGAGGAGGGAGGAAAAGAAACACCTGTAGAGGAGACAACAGGAGTCTAATAAATGATTCTGTTTGGAGGAGTCAGAAATCCAACCGGCGTCTGAGAGAAAAGATTTAAGAGGAAAAGGAAGAAGAAATGTTTTAATGTTTGTTTCTTTCTGACTCTCAGGGCTACCACCGACCCAGACATTACATCGCCACGCAAGGTAATTAAGGTGATGTAATGAGTGTGTGAGAGGAGCTTTGTCTGTGTGTGTGTGTGTGTGTGTGTGTGTGTGTGTGTAGCCGCCGCCGCCTGGTGAACGGCGTCTCTTCAGACTGGAAGGCTATTACCGTAGCCTCCTAAATCTGAACTGCCGTATAAAATCCTCCTGACAAATTTAAGACCCCATTACTTCAGAACCCCAAACTACTATCAGGGATTGATGCTGTGTGTGTGTGTGTGTGTGTGTGTGTGTGTGTGTGTGTGTGTGTGTGTGTGTGTGTGAAAACGTGTTTAATGTAACATTTTTGCTAATATCTTTAGGGGATGCTGGGATGTGTTTGTGCTCAGACACACCTGGATGTGTTTACGTCTCTGATTTGTGTTTCTCTCTCTCTCTCTGTGTGTGTGTGTGTGTGTGTGTGTGTGTGTGTGTGGGTGCGTACACCAGGACCCATGCAGGAGACGGTGAGGGATTTTTGGAGGATGGTCTGGCAGGAGAACTCGGCCTCTATCGTCATGGTTACGAATCTGGTGGAGGTGGGACGGGTGAGTTCATCATCTAAGCTGCTCGTGTGTGTGTGTGTGTGTGTGTGTGTGTGTGTGTGTGTGTGTGTGCCTGCTCTGTCTTCTCAATCCCCAGTGAGCCGTAGCGGATGGCTGCTCATACTGAGCCAGGATCCTCTGGAGGTTTCTTCCTGTTAAAAGGGAGTTTTCCTTCTCACTGTCGCTACATGCTTGCTTAGTATGAGGATTGTATCAACACACAGTCAGTGTCTTGATGCAATCTGCTGGGTTCCTTATAAAGGAAACTTTTTTACTGATTGGCTTAATGAACTGAACTGTATTGGAATGTTTACTTTGTGAAGAGCCTTGAGACGACTCTTGTCGTGATTTATAGAAATAAACTGAATTGAATTGAATTATTTGAACTCAGTTGTTTCAAATAAAGAACTAAACTATGTTTAGTCTGAGTCTTTAACACAAGACCCGAACCCACGTCCAGCTTGTTCATGTTTACGTTCAAACTTGGTCTTTTTCATCCTGAACGATCACAGCAACCCAACCTTCCCAGAACCCGTCTGTTACTGGTTTGACTGGTTCCTGTGGTTCTGTGCAGGTGAAGTGTGTTCGTTACTGGCCCGATGAGACCGAGGTGTACGGGGACATCAAGGTGACCCTGATAGAAACCGAACCGCTGGCCGAGTACGTGATCCGGACCTTCACCGTCCAAAAGGTAAAGAAACGAGGACGACTTAAAGATCGAACGTGTCTCAATGAGGATAAAATATAACAAACTAAAAATGTTAAAAAGCCTTAATGAGGCGCCATCTTTAGGCTTCTGCAGCAGCAGAAAGCCTCTGAACGTCCTGTAATCCTTCACAATAAGAGTCTCAACCTTTTTTCAGTGATGCACCCCCTGTGAAATACGTTTTCAGCCAAGTACCCTCTAACCAGCATTTTTAGTTGTGAAAAAGACCTAAAACAGAGCCCATGTGCCATTAGCGACTGATTTATTAAACCTTGGAACTGATGAACGTGCAAAATTCAAACATTTGGAAAAATAACTATTTTGAACATTTTAAATGTTAATAATCCATAACTAAATGCATCAGAAACATTAATCATCACTAATATGTAGTGATTCAAGTGTTCATTTTTGCATGGAAGCTATTTTTTAAATATATGTATATTTTCTCACGTACCCACAGGGGTACTCGCACCCCCATTTGAGAAACAATGCCTGAAAACATCTGGATCTCATAAATAGTTTAATAATTATGTTTGAGTTTTAACACAAAACTGTATTAATAAACTATTTTATAAGCTTCAGGTGTGCTGAGGTACGTGTTTAAGGCTCTTATTGTGAAGGATGCTACTATAGCTGAAATAAAAAGCTCCTCACGTCTATATACTGTTTAATTGTTTATAGTTAAGTGGGTAAAACTCAGAACAGTAAATAATAATAAATAAAGTCGTCTTCAGGAGCGCTGCGAGGCGCCTTTTGACTTTTTTCTCTGTCGCAGAATTCAGATAAAAATGTCGTCTTCTAATCACAGACGTCACACGTATGACTCGATACAAAGATGTTCCAGCTTTAGTGGACAGATTATGTCTTCAGGCTCCTCGGCCGCCTTTAGTAAACCTGGATTATAACCTGGGTGACTGGGATTGGAGCGCAGATACTTATTTATAATTCTAGGCACTTTCATCAGGTTCCAGGGAGGTGAGTGAGTGGGTGAGTGCGTGGGTGAGTGGGTGGGTGAGTGCGTGGGTGAGTGAGTGGGTGAGTGAGTGCGTGGGTGAGTGGGTGGGTGAGTGAGTGAGTGAGTGGGTGAGTGAGTGAGTGGGTGGGTGAGTGAGTGGGTGAGTGTGTGTGTGGGTGAGTGAGTGAGTGGGTGAGTGAGTGGTTGGGTGAGTGAGTGGGTGCGTGGGTGAGTGGGTGGGTGAGTGAGTGAGTGAGTGGGTGGGTGGGTGAGTGGGTGGGTGGGTGTGTGTGTGGGTGAGTGAGTGCGTGGGTGAGTGAGTGGGTGAGTGGGTGAGTGCGTGGGTGAGTGGGTGAGTGGTGGGTGGTTGAGTGGGTGAGTGGGTGGGTGGGTGGGTGAGTGGGTGAGTGAGTGGGTGAGTGGGTGGGTGAGTGAGTGAGTGAGTGAGTGGGTGGGTGGGTGAGTGGGTGGGTGGGTGAGTGCGTGCAGGTAAATCATGATGCAGAATAAATACAAATTCTGAGTAACAGTAGTAGGGATGCACAAAGCATCAGCACCAGTATGGGCTGTTGGTGTCGGTCTGAGTGAACTGGGCTGATGTTTATTTCTATCTCAGAGGGGGGGGGGGGTGTGTGTAACTGAATAAGCTGTGTGTGTAGCAGGCGTCGTTTCTCTTACAGTGTTGAAAATGTGGTAAAATGCTATCTGTAAACATCGTCATCGGCCCTGATTTTCATATCGGTGCATTCCTGACTCTTATGTTCAAATTCATCTTTCTATTCATATTTAGATCAAATCAAAGTGTTTAATGCAGGAAAAATACATTTATTATCAACTTTACGCTTAGATTTTTCTACATATTTTATTACTGCTGCTTTCCTTGCTCTTATGGCACCCCCCCCCCCCCCCCCCCCCCCCACACACACACACACACTTGTGCAAAAGCATCTTATCAAGACAAGTCCTCCAGTCCTCGCCGTCAGCGTGTTTAGCAAGCCATTAATCCACAGCACCTCTTTGTGTGTGTGTGTGTGTGTGTGTGTGTGTGTGTTCTCGAAGGAAAGCTTATTTTTTTTGCCTGTCATAAATTTCTGGATGCATTAATACATTCAAGCGTTCTGAACTTTAATGCAGCGTGTGTGTGTGTGTGCGTGCATGTGTGTGTGCGTGCATGTGTGTGTGTGTGAGATGAACCAACCTGAGACTAGGGGCGAGTGTGTTCAGGTTCCACATCACCGTTAAACTGGTTCTAGTTTCTTAATGAAAACGTTTATTAAAGACACGTCTGAGGAGATCAGCGGCGCTCCAAGAGGAGCTGACAGTCGTGTCAGCGAGACGCCGGAGAGCAGGAAAAGGAAGTTTGTGTTTGAGGCAAAAGCTTTCTGTTCTTCTACATGTGACAAAGTCAACATTTTTACTGAATCATACAGCAAATGTGAATCAGATCCTGGAGTCTGTCCTAAAACGTGCAGCAGCCAGTTTTTATCTCCTGCCTCTGTGTGTTTGTTGGTCTGTTAGCGAAGTATCTCCTGATTTTGATGAAACACTCAGAGAGTAGGGAGAATATGAGCATCTTTAGGTGTCAACCCAATGCAAGATGGCCGCCTAACAAAAACGGCTCTAATGCAGTCTGTTTTCTTGAGCTGTTAGTAGGTGAGAGTTTCCCTAGTCACAAACTCCAAACACTAACAGGACGTCTCAAACATCAACGGGTGACTTTCTGCATTTATCAGTGGGTTCTAACCCTCACCCATGGAGAACCAGGATGAGACGAGTTCCTGTTCAGGGTCAGTCCAAGAGAGGGCGAGGAGCTCAGAGTAGAGTTGCTGCTCCTCCATGTCTAGAGCATCCAGCAGAGGTGGTCTGGGCTCAGGAGGTAGAGCGGGTTGTCCAGTAATCGGAGGGCTGTAGGGTCCCACCAGAGAATGCTGCTGTTGTGTCCTTGGGCAAGACACTTAACCCCCTTTGCCTGCTGGTGGTCGGAGGGACCGATGGCGCCTGTGCTTGGCAGCCTCGCCTCCGTCAGTGTGCTCCCGGGCAGCTGTAGCTACAATGTAGCTCATCACCACCAGCGTGTGAATGGGTCACCCTTGGGGGGTTGTAGAACCAGGCGCTATGCAAATACAGCTACATAATACAGGCCATTTACCATTTACCATAACGTTTGGAGTTCATTTTGGCTCCCAAGCTAATCGACATTAGACCAAACACACAGAAATGGCCGTAAAACTCACATGTGATCATTGATCTTCTGCTCTGAGCTCTAATAGATGTTTTTACTCTAAAAGTGTCGTATGAACGACGGCGTCTGAATTCCCCTCAACAACAGCGAGACCTGTGATTCTTAGATGTTCACCAGAACTGATGACACATGTAGACCATGGACCGTGGTCCTCAGCTCGTAAATACTGGGTAGAATCTGTTCCTGAAAACAGATAAAAGCATTCAAAAGCCCCTCCCCCCGATCCGCACCAGCGCTCCACGACCCTGCACCGGAATGAGTGGGTAAAGAATGATGGAACCATAGAGATGAATGGTTGGCGAGAGCTTTCAGCACAAACGGCAGGAAGGTTAAGCTGTTCTCCACGTTCCCAGTCATCAGTATTTTTCCAAGAACTTAACCCTTTTTCCTCTTTTCACGGAGCAGGCAGACACACACACACACACACACACACACACACACACACACACACACACACACACACACACACACACACACCAGCAACAAGGTCACGAGTTCACTCAGACTGGTTTTAATCCTGCTGCCTCTTTTAGCACAAAGAAAAAGGAAGTGTGTGGTTCTGGTCTCTGCCACGTTTAAGTTTAGAGTATTTCAGTTATTTCTCAGATAATAAACGAAGGACATGATGGCACCTGCTTCTGTCTACCTGAATAATGGTAGGAATGTCACGCTGAACCTGGGGTTTAAAAACCCAAACATCAGAACTGAGTTTTGTCAGAATGACCCTGAGAAACTAGGAAATAGAAACGGATTAAACTTCTTCAGGTTTAATTGCGTATTTTTATTTCAACAAACAAAAATGACACAAGCAGTCTCAGGAATCGATGCACGCGTGACTGAACTCTGCAGAATTCTGTCTTACCCGACAGCTTGAAGCCTTTCTCCGTGCTCATCATCTTTATTCTAAACATTTTGAACAAATATTTCATAAATCGGAGCCCTGGCCGTGTTGAAAAGCCGTCCATTGATTTTCAGAAGTAATTTCAACATCATAGAGGAGAACAGATCAATGAGAAGTCCAGTTATCAAATCACCTTGTGGTTTTTTCTGGGTTTTTCTCTCCTCTCTCAGCGTCCTTCGTTTCCTCACCCTCTGCTCGTTCTCTTGACCTTCCTCTCTTCTTCTCAGGTTATCATCAGCCACTCCGTCCAAACAAATAATCTCCTCCGACCCCGCCGAGCCGCAGCCAGAGATGCAATAACAACAGTTTCATCTGGGGTCTATTCTTGGAGAGTAAACCGAGCCGCGGAGGGCAAGGCCGCTCTCGTTTAAGGCTCTTTAACTTTAGAGGAGTGTAAAGAAATCGATTGTTTTGAATAATTAAAGAAGGATAACAGCGTTGTTGAGGGAGAGGAAGCTGGAAGTCCAAAGACGCAGGTCAGAACTGAGAATGGAAACATGAAAGGAGTTTGGTGAATATAAAGAACGGCTCTGCTTCCTCTGACCTAAAACCAAATCAACTACTACTAACGCTTAGGCCAGATTTCTTCAGCCTCAAGACGTCCAGAAAATGATGTTTCAGGGGTGATTCCAGGCTTCAAGGGTTAGATTTACAAGTTTGAAATGAAAGTAAAGTTTTCAGCAGCAGGAGGTCGTGTTCTTGTGTCCTGTTAGCTCCCGGGGTGAGTTAGAGACACTAAGCTGCTAAAATACTCAAACGTCCAGCTGGAATAACTCAAACGGTTCAAACTGAAGGACAAAATTCCTGCTGCTGGTTCAAGGCATTATGGGTAATGTATGTCTTTTTGTTGGAACTGGTTTTGTTTCTGACCCTTATTTAGGCCGTGTGCACACGTAGCCATTTTTTTTTTGGGTCCACACCACCTAAAACGATAAAAACGATCAAATCCAGCGACTGTGAGGCACATTCTTAGGCACGCCCAGCCTGTAGGTGGCAGTAGTTCCCCAAATCATCAGCGTCTCTGCTGGATGTGGAATAACTGGGTGGTGGAGGATAGCCGTCCTTAACGTCGTCCTTCGGCTGTGGTCTTCTACATAGAGCAGTAATTGATCTAGCTAGTGTGAACGCCGGTCGTGATGTCAGAGCGTAGCGATACCTAAAACCCCGGTTATTTACGTCCACAAGCAAATGCTGACGACCCTAACCCAGGGTTTTGGTGCCGTTTATCTTCACCTTCGTGTGGAAGACGGGCCAAACTGTGTTCAAGGTCTTAAAACAACGTCATTCATTTTGATTAAAGCTGGACGATGCTACATGTGAGCATCGACATCGTAACGTACGTGTGCGGTAGTCACGACGCAGGTCCTGCTGTGTCAGACTCAACGTGTTCTCATGGTACCCGACACGCAGCCATCCAATCGCAATCGCTCAACCACGAAGGATTGGGTTTGTGATAAAACAGGTTTGTTTTCTGAATTTCATTCTTTTATGTCAGTCAACAACGTACTGCGCTGCAAATGGTTCAAGCTACACGTGAGAATACGGCAAGGCACTGGGGGGGATTCCTTAATAACGTCATTTGTACGGCAGAATTAGAAAAAATCGTGTTTCCGATATCAGTCGGCCCTAATTATGACACTTTTGGAAGAAACAATAAATATTTTCTATTTTCCCCAAAACAACATAAAACATCGACAGACGGATAAATGTGAAGCTGTCACACCCTATCAACTGGTTCTGGTTGTGGCCCAGTAAGACGCTGGCTGAGCTGTTACTGGGTCAGGGCTAGGGGTCTTGAGTCTGTCCTGCTGTCTTTAGATGCTTTCCTTTGGTACCGTGAAGCTGCTCATGAAGAGGACTTCAGGTCCGTTTTAAATGGGCCGGCTGGACGAGCCATCACCTCTCTGCCTAGAAGTCCGTCCCTACAGAGCCGTCGTAAAACTTGTGAAATCAGTTAATCTCTTTTATGGAGCTTGAGTGGCCTTCAGCTTCCTCAAATCTCTCCTGTAAATTAGGCAAATGAGCCTCGATAAGTCTTCCTGGCTCTCGTTCCTAGAAGTGGCCCATTCACCGTCTTCACATCCACACCACTGATTTATTTTCCCCGTGAAGCCGGAGAGGCTCCAGCATTCCTGAAATCCTGTCCAGGGTCACGTGTCCACCCGTCAGCTTTCCCCAAAAGAGCAATGAAAATCCGCTGGACATTCGTGTGTTTGTCGTCATGAGGAACGAGGAAACACGACCCGTTTCTGGTGATCAGTAGAACTGAACAGAACGTGTTCTTGTGTGTTTTTCATTTTTCCAGAAGGGTCATCATGAGATCCGGGAGCTTCGTCAGTTCCACTTCACCAGCTGGCCCGACCACGGCGTTCCCTGTTACGCCACGGGACTCCTGGGCTTCATACGACAGGTCAAGTTCCTGAATCCACCAGACGCCGGGCCCATAGCGGTCCACTGCAGGTGAGCAGAGCTTCACTGGTCCTGGTGCTGATGAACACGGTGCTAGCGTTTGGTTTGACTCGCTGTTTCTGCACGGATGAGTCGGAAAATGTGGTTGGATCATCGGTTTTTTGGATTCATGTCTGGAAGCAGGTTTGTTGTCTTCAGGTATCGAGTTACCTGGTTTCACAGGAGAAAAAAACACCTGCTACAGGTAATGAATCTGAAAACAAACAAACGATGGACGGCCACCTAGCTTCATCAGAAGAGAACACAGAACTTCTTTTTGTTCTTTTCTACTAAAACAAAAACAACTTTAACATCATCCGTCTTTGTCTCTGTAGCATGTTGAGATGTTTCTTGAGAATGAGTTCATTATAAATGTCAGATATTATTATTATTATAGACAACAACCGTAATGAGTACTAACCAATCAGAGGCAGGGTGGGCGGGTCTTGCACGAGTTTGCTCCACGGTTGTTGACAGTTAGCCTGGTAAACCATCCTATAGATGTGAATATATAATCTGACCACGACTCATAGATGGATCTCAGTCGAGGGGCGGGATCTACTGTTGTCTTTTAAACCATCTCCTCATGCTATTGGACAACGTGACATACTCACCGCGACAGTCCTCCATACTCTGTTGAAGAAGACCCTGACACGTCCTTTCTCTAAATAAACCGAAGTATCTGCTCATGTCTCAGAGAAAATCGTCCAGAGGTGATGCCAAAGCCATTTCAAATGAGCCGACGCCATCTTAGTTTCGCTCAGTCGCCGTAACACCCCGCCCACCAAACCGATAGAGTGCTGTGATTGGCAGGTTCCAAAGGGGCGTGGCTAGACCGACCTGCAGAGCTGTTGACAGATGCTGCGACTGAACAAAGTCGTTGTATTAGCTTAGTGGAGGTGCATGAAAAGCCTCAAACCCAGACTCTTCTGCTGCTGCCATTCCTGCTGGTTCCTCAACAGCAGCTCAAATAAGACCGACTGAAACCTGAGTCAAACGTTTCATCGTTTCTGTTCCAGAAACATCGAAGCTGTTTGTGTCTCAGTGCTGAGTTCCTGACAGACGTGAAACAGTGAATTTGATCTCGTTTTGAGCGGGTCTTATAAAAGTCAGATTTAGTGAATGTTAGTTTTATTTATTGCAGCGTTTTGTGACTCGTAGCTGAATGGAAGCCATGGAGCTGCTGAGGAAGTCGTTTATCTCCACTAGATCTGACTGATTAAACCTGCTGGAACTAATGAGGCTTTTTTATTTATTACATAAACAAGACCTCGAGTCGACCAGAAAATGTGTGAAAATGTCAGATAAAATAGCCGTTAGACGAGTTCATTCATCACTAAACGTGTTTTCATCAGAACGTTAACAAGCAGCCGTTGGTTTCTATGAGGGGAAAAGTTCAAGAAACTCCACTCAGGAAATGACAAAGTTCCTCCAGAATCTGGGAGAGGGGGAACGCCGACGGACGCGGAGCGCCGACGGACGCGGAGCGCCGACGTGTAAACAGACAGCCGAGGAGGAAGCATGTGGACAGACAGGCAGGAAGTTATGGCAGTCACTTCCAATTTCCGGGGGCACTCTAACGCTGTTGGCCTGTGTCATGAGGCGTACACACACACACACACACACACACACACACACCCAGCAGTATTCTGGTCTCCACATTAATCACAAAGGCTGACAGGTAATCTGCCGAGGCGCTCCCTCCTCTTCTATCTCTCCTTCCCTCTCTGCTCTTATCTCTCCTCCCGTTTCTCCTCTCTGAAAACTGTCAGAAGGATTGCAAAATGAAAGATGGGTCTCCTGCCCCTTCCTCCTCATCTTCATCGCCTCAACTGGCTCTCGTTCTCCTCCTCGCTGTGATGATCACGGCTATCGCTCGGAGTTGCTAACCTCTTCACACTGTGCCATGTCTCCCTGCTTCCTTCTCTTCTCCTCTTGTTCTGTCCATCATCCATCTGTTGGTCACATGACCCTAAATATCAAAGAGACTGAAAGAAGCAACGATCGACTTCCTTCTTGTTTTTTTAGTATAAACTTTTATTTTGAAACTGAAGATGAAGGGAAACACCAATAAGCCAAAGAGGCCAGCAGCTGATCATTATGGTGAACCCTAGTTTACTTTTCTCTCTCTTTAACTCACTCAGAAGCGTCTCGGTAACTCCGGGCTGTCAGTAAAAACACGTTTTTGATCCGTTTCAGGAAATGTTGTTTTTGTGCTCCTCTGCAGCGCCGGCGCCGGGAGGACGGGCTGTTTCATCGCTGTGGACATCATGCTGGACATGGCTGAAAACGAAGGAGTGGTGGACATCTTCAACTGCATCCGAGAGCTGAGGTCACAACGGGTCAACATGGTTCAGACGGAGGTAAGTGGAAACACACACACACACACACACACACACACACACAAACACACACACACTAACTGGGTTTAGATGGAGGTGTTTGTTGGAGGAAAACGTCATTTATTTAGTTCTGTAATGAAGAAGTTGAGCTCTAATCAGACCAACAGTTCAAAGGTCAAACACATCAGGTCAGATGTTCAAAACAACAACATAATTGTGTCTGTGGTTAAAACTCAGCTGGAGGCTCACTGTGAGCCTCAAACAGACTTCTGGATGAGCTTCAGAGGTGCTGGAACCATAAAAGTTGCAGAGAGCGTCTCTCTGAGGGCTCTTTTTCATGGTGTCGGTAATGTGAGAGCGAGCTGTGCTTGTGGGTCGGTGCTCCTCTTGAAACCAAGCTAAATGCATCCTGCCCTGCCTGTTAAAGAAGTGTGGGAGCAATTTGTGTCAGAGCTGGAGCCGCTATTATAATCCTGCTGCACACAACACAGAGCAATTAATCTTTTAAAAGGCAATTGAAGTGTGTGTGTGTGTGTGTGTCACTAGAGCAGCTGATGGCTGAGAGGTGACTTTAGTGATGCCTTCACTCACCAGTCGGCTCAACAGGAAACGCATCAGCATTCACCAGAGAGCTGCACAGATAAGGTTAGAGGCAAATTAAAAGTAGGAGACAAACAGCTGAGCTGCAGAGGAGTCGAAGCTAAACTGATAGTTGGACCGACGGCAACAGGTCAGTGGACGTGAATTTATCAGCTGACTCGTAGAGTTAGAGTCGAGCCAACTTTAGAACAGTTCAACAGTTAAAACAGGAATATAATAAAACACACAGTATTAAAGAGGAGCTACACAATACATGAAACTAAAATAGATAAAAAAGCCAAGATGGGTTTTCAAGAGAAATCTAAAGCAGGACAGAGACGATGCCAGCCTGATCTTCCGTGGCAGCGCATCCCAAACCCTAGGCTCGACTTCCAGGAGCATCAGCTGACACCAGGTAACTCAGAGCAGTAGCATGCAAAGATTTAAAACCCCATAAATGACCTTGTACTGAGGAGTTAAGTGCCCGCCCTATAATCAGAAGGTTGCAGGTTTGAGCCCCTCTCAGTCTGTCTAACATGTCCTTGGGCAAGACACTTCCCCCTCCTTGCTGCTGGTGGTGGTCGGAGGGACTGATGGATGCCTTTAAACACTGTTGGCTCCTTATAGGGGTTCAAGAATTCAAGACCACATTTACTTGGTTGTTGATGAACAAAGGCAGCGTGAGGGGTCTAGTCAGAAATATGTAGTAATGGCTGCTGAGAAAAGCTGGTTAAACATGTCACCGTAATGCTAACACCTGAACAACACTAGGCCGAGCTACTGCTAATGCTAGCCCAAGCTACTCTAACATCCTTGTTAGACGACATCAAAGATGAATGTCGGAGCTCATATGTAGCGTTCCAGGGATGTACTGGGAACATCCAGGATCCAGAACACGGATGGACATGGAGCCGTCAGTGTAAACCAGCCAATCAGCATGCAGCTCATTTATTATTCAAGTCCTGGCTGAGTGGGCGGGGCAAATCAGTCATTGTAGGGCTTTATTATGGGGTTGTTTAGACATTCATTTATTTATTTGTTGTTCAGGTGAAACTAACCTATGAGACAGACTCATTACGTATAAACCAGATAGTTCAGCCTCTGTGTTATAACAGTGATGATTATAACTGCAGCGGATGGAAACTACATTAGATAAAACAAGGATAGAGAAATGTCTGACCTCTGATCATCACACACGTGTTCAGTATTGCTCCATATTCTAATGTTCCACCTGTATAGAGGCCCAGAGCCCCTTTAAAAACATCCAGCTGGTGTTTTTGGGTCATGGTTGCATAATGACACTGATCTGAGATCAGAGGAGCGTTCACAAACACGACTGTTGTTTAAAACACGTTTAAGTGACTTGAAGGCGTCTGTCTGCAGGAATAATGAGTCTGATCTGAAGATCAGTCTCTCTGCTCAGTGGTCCTCCTCCCTGATTCTGACTGCAGAAACGTATTAAAACGTTTGAGTCTGGAGTAACACACACACACACACACACACACACACACACACACACACACACACACCGTTTAATCAGGATGTGACATTTCATGCTGCTGCTCTGAGAAACTCCAGGTGAGTTCAAAGATCAGGAGCAGGTTGAGGCGTGAGCAGCCGAACCCAGAGGGTTGTTTGTTGACCTTCGGAGTCGTTTGTGTTCCAGGAGCAGTACGTGTTTGTTCACGACGCCATCCTGGAAGCGTGTCTCTGTGGGAACACCGCCATTCCCGTGTGTGAGTTCAGAGCTGTTTACTACAACATCAGCAGGCTGGATCCACAGACCAACTCCAGCCAGATCAAAGATGAGTTCCAGGTGAGCGCCTCCTGGGTTAACCCCATCTTTAACCCTTTAAACGTTTGCTCCCTGGAGATTCTGTCGGGTTTGATCTTTTAACTCTTTGATCTTAAATCCATCAGACTCTAAACATAGTGACCCCTAGAGTCCGCCCTGAGGACTGCAGCGTGGGGCTCCTCCCCCGGAACCACGATAAGAACCGGAGCATGGACGTCCTGTCGGCTGACCGGTGTCTCCCGTTCCTCATATCTGTGGACGGAGAGAGCTCCAACTACATCAACGCTGCCTTAATGGACGTAAGTTTAGACCTCAGATCCACCCTTGACTAAAACGATAACTAGTACTGATCTGGTCCATGTTCACCCCAGAGCCACAAGCAGCCAGCAGCCTTCATCGTTACCCAGCATCCTTTGCCAAACACAATGGGGGACTTCTGGAGGCTGGTGTTTGACTACAACTGTTCCTCCATCGTGATGCTGAATGAGATGGACGCAGCGCAGGTAAAAAACGTTTAAATGGAAATTATTTTGGGTTTGGAACAAAGATCACATCCATAAGCACCAGCGGGCCTCGTGAGGGGGAGCTCGGACATTTTTACACCTTCTGGTTCAGCTCACGTTGTACTGATGAATGAATACAAACTCTTTTACTATGAGTCGTTTATCTGACTTCCTGTTGCTCATCAGGAATCTTATTTTGTAATAGTTGTGTATGCAGTACTGGCCGGAGAAGAACTCGTGCTGCTACGGCCCGATCCAAGTGGAGTTCATATCCGCAGACATCGATGAGGACATCATCAACCGAATCTTCCGGATCTGCAACATGGCGCGGGTACGTCCCTCAGGACCGGGTCCAACCCGTTTACAGAACCAGACATTTGTTTAAACAGACGTCTTTGGCTGAAATCCCCCAACCTTGCCACTAGGGGGCGAGAGCATCCACCTTAGTGACAAATCAAAATACAAAGAAAGCTAAAGGACTAAAGTTCACCCAGGTTCTGGTGCTGACCTGTATGTGTTTCTGGGAGCTCCTGCAGAAATCAGGGTAAAGATTTAAAGTGAATTCTGAAGAATCTGCTGTCAGACCAGAATCACCCTCATTCACTCAGACCCCAAAAACACAGCAGCTTCATTCAGATCATCCTGTAAAAACCCTCATTTCCTCTCACGGAGGAGAGAAAGTTCTCCTCGTTACTCCTCTGTCATCCACGACGGTATGACTCTGCCCCGCCTCCACCATCACGGTGTGAAATGGCTCATATCATTACCATGACAGCTCCTGGCTGAGGCTGCATCATCGACCACTAAAGCCAGTAAATGAGGGGAACTGGGACGGAGGACACAGATAAACGTACTCATGGATGCTTTATTGATCCTTCAGCAGCAGCAGCAGCAGCGTTAAAACGCTTCATACAGTAAATTAAAACTACAGAGGAGAGTGTGGGAGGTTCTGGTTCTGGGTCGATGCTCTTTTGTCCCTCAGACTGCGGTCGGAACGACTCGATGTCTTTACAGCAAGACCGAGTCGTTTCCTGTTTTGTGTTTGATGAAAGCGGCCATCTTGAATTGGACTGATGCTGATCAGAGCTACATGTTGTGATGACTTTCTAAAACCCATCCAGTGGATTATGGGATGCTGTGTAATACGATCCTAGGAAAAAACTGAAATGTGGTTTTTAGAAGAGTTTCCTGATTGGTTGGGACTAAGATACCGACGGTTATTGAATTATTGTCCAGCCCTCCTCCTGCACATGATTCATACTTCCTAGAAGACATCCTGACATCACTGGTGTTTCCTCCTCAGCCACAAGACGGCTACCGCCTGGTTCAGCACTTCCAGTTCATTGGCTGGCCGGCCTACAGGGACACGCCCCTTTCCAAGCGCTCCATCCTCCAGCTGGTGAGGAGGTTGGCCAAGTGGCAGGAGCAGTACGACGGAGGAGACGGGAGGACGGTCGTTCACTGCCTGTGAGTAAAAGATCAACAGTAATTCAGTCACACCTCATTAAACCACGTAGCATTAGCATTAGCACGTTATATTAAACTGGTTTAATCAACACAAACAAACAGAAGTGACCTCATGCTAGAGTCCTGGATCTAAAAAGCTTTGTTTGTTTTTGCAGCGTTATGGTAACTTCTGACTCATTTAATAACATTTCCACCTGCAAATGACACACGTCGTCTATCTTTATTGGTTCTGCTGCTGTTGCTTTAAAGCTCAGAGGGGAAAAAATCCCAAGGCCAGGATCTCAGATTCACCTGAATCTGGTGGGTCTACAGCGAGCATCGAGTCCTAGAACCAACAGAAACGTTCCTCTAAAGATGGAGGCTCCTGACCTTTTAGTTATTTATGATCAAAGTACAGTAAATAAATGTTTATTTTTGTGGGCGGGGCTAACACTGATCACATTGATTGCTCTGGCCAGAATGGAGTTTTTTCCAATATGGCCGCTCCCTAACAGGTTGATTTTTAAACCTATCAGATAAAGCTCCTTCTGTGGGGGGTGTTGTGTACAGATGTGTTGCCTCGTCCAAAACAGCTGCTTCATGAAGTCCTCATGAAGAGATTTTTATTTTATCTGGCAGGAACTCGTCCTGATGGTGTAGACCTAGAGTGACTCAGATGATCAGTTATCTCACCAACTGGCTGTAAAGCCTCCATCCAGACCAGAGCAATCGATATTAGTTAGTCCCGCCCACTGACTTTGATAGAAAGGTTGACAGATAAATAATTAGTACTTTAATGTGACTTTGTTTTTGAGTGTAGTGGGTAAACGTCAGCTTCTACTTTTAGGCTCGTCTCAGGAATCTTCAGTGAAAGTTATACTCGACCCGTTCTAGATGATCTCAGTAATTATGATTTTAGCCGTTCGAAAACCGTTCACCTATCAGAGTAAAACCTTATCTCATTATTCTGGGATGTGGGGAGAAGTTCTAGTCGGTAAAACTGTAGCAGAACGGCTCACCTCTAACATTTTTGCTCTGCAGCACCGGTGGAGGACGTTCTGGAACATTCTGTGCCATCTGCAGCATCAACGAGATGATCCAGCAGCAGAACATCGTGGACGTTTTCCACACCGTGAAGACGCTGAGGAACAACAAGACCAACATGGTGGAGACGATGGTGAGGACACTCGGTTATCTGTAGCTCTAAAACGGCGTTGCCAGCTGTCTCACGCCCAGAACAGACCTGGTCCTCAGGGCACACTGTCCTGCATGTTTTCCATGTCTCTGGGTGTTTCTCAGTCTTAAGGAGCCTTGACTTGGAACTGCCAAGGCATCTGTCCTCCGTTTGTTAGCCGTTTAGCTAACTGACCAAGGATACCTGAGAGGTGCCTTCTCTTGGTCAAAAATTTCCCAGAATGCAGCGCGGTATTTTCAAACAGATGTGATCAGGAACCTGCAGCAGCTACTGGGCTGATATGTAAAATGTTTATTTAAATCCATAGCAGTTACTAACTCACTTACACATTTGATTTAACCAATATATACACAATTAAAAACGTAAAAGGTTCCTCGAGAAACACCCTCCTCAGGAGGGCAACATGGAAAGCATGCAGGACAGTGGGCCCTGAGGACCAGGGTTGGGAAACACCTTTTAGAGGTTCACCCACTGATTAAAGTCAGGTGTGTTGAAGCAGGGAGACCTCTAAAACATGCTGGATAGCAGCTCGTCTCCAACATCCTTTTGAAATAAACTGCTGAAAAACATCTCACTTCCTGTCAGACTCATGTCATTCTGCACGCAGCATCTGGATCACATCTGCTATGACCGAGGCTTTAGGCTCTTAGTATAATTTTGTGTTCCAAACTCTGGTCCTGGAGCATGTTTAAGGTATTTCAACACACCTGGCTTCTGCAGAGAGAGACACTAAAGGCTCATTTAGAAGCTCTAGACTCCATGGATCAGGTGTGTTGAGGTAGAAAAACCTTTAAAGATTCTTCTGCCTCAACACACCTGATTTTAATCAGCAGACGAACCATCATTGATCCTTTTCCACTAGTACCTACTCACATCAGGGTGCAACGCTGATGCTGATTAACCCTAACTCCTCCTCTCTCCAGGAGCAGTACAAGTTCTGCTACGAAGTGGCTCTGGAGGCGCTGAACTCCTTCTGAGGAGGCGTGTCTGACGATCGTTGTCGACGCAACAATGAGACACAAAGTGCTTCATGTTGACCTGACTTCAACCTGTGAGCCGTGTGTGTATCTATACGTGTGCCTATGACACACACACCCTGTACAGAGGAGGCAGCAAACACACACGGCTGTTTTTATGTGTGTGTTTGCTTCGAGGAGGACTCTACATGCTTGTACAAAGAAAAATGATGTTGAAGAAAGTAAACGAGACGTTAAAAGTCACTCTTTCCTTCGTTTCCTCTTGGCCGGCTGTCATGTGACTCTGTACAGTTTCCTTTTTAGACATAATCTACGCCTTGAATGTTGTTTCCCTCTGAGGGCTGGAGGCACTCTGGAAGCTTCTGGTGAGTTCAGTCAGTTTAACGTTAGAGCTAGTCTGAGACCAAAGTGTGTTGCTTCAGTTGAGGCGGACATTTTCTAAAGCTTTTACATCACAGAAACACCCGACTTCCTGCTGCTGGTGACTTTTAAACAGTCATAGTATCACATGACCTGGGGGGAGGGGCTTTACATGGATCTCAGACTAGCAGGTATGTTAAAGAAACACTTCAAACTAAGCTTTATCTGACCTTCTGGACACCAGAGTAGCCTCACCCCACCTCCACCCATCACATGATGTCACCGAAGCCTCCAGCGTGCCTCCACCGTTCCTGTAAATAAGAGAAGAACCACAGTCAAACAAACAAACACCAGACGTTATTTCATCCTTTCATTTGAGTTTGTCCAGCTGCAGGCTCCACGTTCTGAGACGCCTCTAGAAGGTTCGTTTCTACGTGCGATGAAAACCTAAATGTAGCTTCTTCTTCTGTGGTTAATTTAAAAGGACGACAGAGTTTGGTGACCCCCCCCCCCCCCCCCCCCCCCCCCCCCCCCCCCCCCCCCGGTGCATGTTTGACTCGACGAGCTTCGCTGAGCAGCATTAGCATGTGGAGAGCTGTACATAAAGAAGAGGCCAACATTTTTTCACTATTTTTGCAACTAAAGAAGGATTTCATTCATTCATGAATCATCACATAAATAATGTTGTGATGAGAAGATTGATCAACTCAGTCAAGTGTCCTTGATTTCCATCATGAAGCCATGAGATGTTCTAGTGATGAGCTCCTGGACGGGTCAAAGGTCAGGCGTGACCCTCCGGTTCTGTGTGCGTGGAACGGAGACGGGAGGGTTAATGTATAAAACAGTGTGACCTACTGTTGAGTCTGTGTTTACGTTTTGTTCTGGAGTCCCACCAGGCTCTGTACCGGACCTATTCAGATGGAGACAGTGATGAGAACGCCTGAGCATCTTTAATTTCACTGAGGCTTTTTTATTATTTTTATTTTACGACCCTTAACCTGTTTGATTTGTTTTCCCAGGAATTCTACTTCTTTTGTAAATTCTTATTGGATGATTATTCGTCTAAGTGCTGTTTAGATCTGGTGACGCCATTATCATTGGTTGTTTAGTTGTTTGAAATGTGGTTAACATTAAATAAAGGGACCAAAATGTTAAAACGGCTTCACGTTGTTCTTATTAAACAGGCCTGAAAAACATAAACTCCTACCTGGCAGGTGTTTATTCTGATTAACCCTAAATTATCCACAAACAAATTCAATAAACAATTAATGCAAATATAAAACTCAAGCAGATGTTTTAATGCTTGATAATAACTAAATAAATGTTATTTATTCAGCTCTAAATATGGATACTGAGGCTTTTTCATTCTTTATGAAGTTAACCTGGGAAGCCTAATAAATACCTCTTATAATCTAAAGCTGCATCACGGTCCTGAGTTGAGACTACAGCTGGATCCGTTACACCAGGACTTATCCGAGGAGCAGGATGAACAGCTGCTAAATATTCACTTTTACAGCCTCACTGCTTAAAGTCAGGCACAAATTTAGCTGCTGCAGACACAGTAAAGCTGTTTTTTCCCTAAACTCATGTTTTCAAAGCAGGTCCTACAAACAAATCGTTCTTTACTCGACAACATTTGTGTAAACATCTGAAGCACTTTCTGCACATTTAAGTGGTTTTGTTCTTGGTGATGAATCAGGTCACCTTCTGGAAACATCCGTTTCCAAAAGTAAAGTTAACCTTCTACGCTTTGCATCGTAATGGAAAAATACACACCTGCTAAACAAATTACCTGTCGTCACTTTCGTAGCTGTCGGTCTTCATCGGTTTCCATCGTAAAACAGAGAAGCTGTAGAACAGAAAGAAAAATTTATCCAAGTTTCAAAAGTCAAGAAGATAATCAGAACTTAATGATATTCCCAGCATGCGTCGCGGTCGATGACGTAATGCTCACTGTCCCAATTCGGCAATTATTTGCACACTTGTGTACTACGCACTTCCCAGAAGGGTGTAGGGCGCAGTGTGAGAATTGAAATAGGGCCTAAGAGCTGAAACGGGGTTTCGGGTTCTGGTGGTCGGTGGTTTATGAGATACTCTGGTAACTTCTTGGTGACTCGAATCCCAATTTTTAGCTGAAGATCTGATAAACGGATGAAGTTGGACCCAATGATGAGGCGGCCATCTTGGATTGGACCAAGTTTCATTAGTTTGACGTGTTTTGAAAACAATGACCTGACGACACCGTTTGCTCCTCCGACCATCGGCTCTCGTAACGATTCCTGCTCTGGACTAAATCAGACTTCCGCTCTTTCCAGGCTGATTTCGCCTCTTCCTAATCAGCCAGTAAGCGATGAACGCAGCTCCGAGCCAACGGCCTCATCCTTTATTTAGCTGGTTGAGGCCCAAGGAGCTCATAAATATGCATGGAGGTGCGATTAGCATAGACACCAAGGACAGGGCTGTACCTCGGCATTATGACGATCAATCAGAAACGCGGAGGGGCTCCGTGGAGGGAAGCTGTCTGTCAGCTCGGCTTTGGGCTCAGTCGATGCTCACACACACACATCAAAAACAGGTACGCTCAAAGCATACAGAACACACACATCACCTGTGTGTGTGTGTGTGTGTGTTCACTCCCAGGAAGCCGCTGTCAGCCTCCAACATCTCCGACTTTCCTCCCCGGTTCAGAGCGAGTCTGTAATGAGTTTGAAAATTGGCCCATTTCATTTGCTCTCCCTGTAATGTCATTATCTGTGGGGGTGGGGGGGCTGGCACGCTGATATATTTGTTCCACTCAAACAAGGTTATTAATATATTATTTTCCCTGAGAACTTGTAACAAGGTTATTTAGAGTCGCCGGCACATCCCAGGCTTCTGCAGCCATTACAGAGATCTGATTGGTCCTCAACGCGGCCGACTCTCATCCCGCCGTTATTCTGCAGAGCCGAGGTCTCCTTCTCACACACACTTCAGCGAGTCCTCGACAAACTTCTCCGATAGCGTCACGCTTCGTTAGCCCGCAGCGAAGCCTTTGATGTCCTTTCTGAGCGTGAAGTCTTCTTTTAAAGGCAGATGACACAAAAATCAGGATCCAATTGGAGTTTAGAAGCAGAAAAACTTCATTTTCTACTAATGTTGGACCTTTTCTTGCTCCATATTTACACCGAGGTTTAGATTTTCTTGCCTTCCTCTACTGACCTAGAAACCACTTAAAGGTCGTCTCAGTTCCTGAGAATTACTAAACTGATTTATGCTGAATCTGAGTCTGAAAAACGACACATGGACATATCAACAGACTGTTTTTGACACAAATCCTCCCAAAGACAAACATCTAGAGTGCATCATGAGCTAAAACATCCCTCAATAATTCACTTTTCAGCTCCTTTTCTAGGATTTCCACACCCGTTCTACATGTCAGCATCGTGATGAGGCAGCAGATATTTTTCTACACTTTGGCCACTCCAACATTCATCCTGCTCATTATTCCTGCTAAAAACCAGCAGAGATGCTTCTTATGACGGAAACTCTCCACATGACCCATTTAACTGATGTAAGTTAAACCAAAGATGATGAAAGACTTCCTAAACCTGAGTTTTCTACAACAGCTGTTATGATTTATCTGCCTTTGGGGGAGAAAAGGTAAAAAAACAAAGAAAAATGGTTTTAAAAGTCAATTTTTCTGCTTTTAATTGACATGAATGAGTTTTTCCTGGTTTTTGTGAACTTGTTGGGGATGTCCTGAGTCCATCTCCATTGTTGGACCGGGACATCTGACGGGAAACAGCAGCGTAAGGTGGAGCAGAAGTGAAATCAGCAGGAATCAGTCTCTCCGTTTGTGTTTAAATCACCAGTCGTGTTATTAGCCACATCTTCCTTCGCTTATCTGGAGTCGGGTCGCGGGGGCAGCAGCTTAAGCAGAGAGGCCCAGACTTCCCTCTCCCCAGCCACTTGGGCCAGCTCCTCTGGGGGAATCCCAAGGCGTTCCCTGGCCAGCTGAGAGACATAGTCCCTCCAGCGTGTCCTGGGTCTTCCTTTAGGTCTCCTCCCGGTTGGACATGCCCAGAAAACCTCACCAGGGAGGCGTCCAGGAGGCATCCTAACCAGATGCCTGAGCCACCTCAACTGGCTCCTCTCGATGTGGAGGAGCAGCAGGTCTACTATGAGCCCCTCCCGGATGACCGAGCTTCTCACCCTATCTCTAAGGGAGAGCCCAGACACCCTGCAGAGAAAACTCATTTCAGCCGCTTGAATCCGTGATCTCGTTCTTTCGGTCACTACCCAAAGCTCGTGACCATAGGTGAGGGTAGGAACGTAGATAGTTTTTGATTTTCAGCCTTGCATCCATATCAAAGCTACATCCAAGGAGCCCTGGGATGATATTTTATAGAGAAATGTTTCCAGAATGACAAAATCTAAAGGATGACATCATAGCTAACCTGACCTATGACCCCAGACTTGTCAGATGAAACATCTTCTGTTAACGCTTTGAGACCCACGTGTGCACACGCCACTCTCAGGTCAGACTGGATGGTTTTCTCCAGCTCGCTGACGTGGATCTCCTCAGAACCAACAGGTTCTTGTAACGTTGCATCATTAACGGTGCAACTAAAACAGGATCTACTCTGAACCTGAATTGTTTTGTGAATCATTTTCAGTCGACTTCAGCCTCTTCTTCATGCCGTCTCGAGGCATCAAACAACAAAGTAGGAGAATAACAGTAATTAGACCTATTTACAGCTGGTGGGGCGTCGGCTGCACTCCTGTGACACTAGATGGGAGTAAAAAAGAAAAGAGCAGCTGCTCCGGTCAAACCGACTCCCCTCTCCTCTCCAGGACGGCAATTAATTAAAACAGAGAGAGAGTCAGAAGGACGAGCGAGGCCTGCAGGCGCTTGCTGATGCAGATGGTGGCGGAGATGTTTGGGAGCAGAAGAAACACTGAAGAGTTTCTGATTCCCTCTTTTATCAGAAAAATCACTAAACAGATAAAGCATCAGATCAGAAACGTTGTTCATGGTTTTAGATCAGAGACACGGAGACGGTTTAGGCAGCCGAGTGCAGTTTCTAACTAGAATAACACGTTTGCTCCATCCATCCATCCATCCATCCATCCATGCATCCATCCATCCATCCATCCATCCATCAATCATCCATCCATCCATCCATCCATCCATCCATCCATCCATCCATCCATCCATCCATATCACCATCCATCCATCCATCCATCCATCATCCATCCATCCATCCATCCATCCATCCATCCATCCATCCATCCATCCATCCATCCATCCATCCATCCATCCATCCATCATCCATCCATCCATCATCCATCCATCATCCATCCATCCATCCATCCATGCATCCATCCATCCATCCATCCATCCATCATCCATCCATCCATCCATCATCCATCATCATCCATCCATCCATCCATCCCATCACCATCCATCATCCATCATCATCATCCATCATCCTCCATCCATCCATCATCCATCCATCCATCCATCCATGCATCCATCCATCCATCCATCCATCCATCCATCCATCCATCCATCCATCCATCCATCCATCCATCCATCCTCCCTCCCTAACCCTCAGAGGTGGAACGTAGATGGACCAGCTGAGCTCCTGCTTTACCACGACAGACCGGAGCAACGTTCTCATGACCTGTTGGTCCGTCTCTCCTCCATCCTGCCACCATTTAGTTGATTTGAACAACATAAATGAGCATGAGACGGACTTTTTGAGTGTGAACAGAGTTAGGAGAGCAGGACAAGATCTGAGCATGAAAACATCTACGAATGTTCTCACATCAACAAAACAACGTCCACACTTCATGCTAACGATGCTAACTAACTACTGCATGACTAGTGGGTCATAAACAACGTCACATAAGCTGGTTTTGCTGCTCCATGAACCACAAACATCTGATTTGTGTCACAATAACGTCATGATTCACAAACTGCAGCAATATTCAGATTTTAATGTTTATTTCAGCACCTGGAGAAGAAAAAGGTAAATGTGCTGAGTAGAAGTTAAACTATTGTCTCAGTTATCTGCTTAGCTGGAGACTGACAGCAGTGATGATTATTACTCAGGGAAGCCGTCTGGAAACGGGTTTACCGACTCCCATTAAGGTGCTGCGTATCAGAGCACGAGCACGCCGACACTCAGAGCCTTTGTGAGCCGTCGACTCCACTCCTGCACTAATTTCAGAGAGCTCACTTAGGCGTGCCGAGCTTAACGGAGCGTTTTATCCTGCAGAGGAACCCCTCCGTGGTAATTGTTGCTTAGAATGACTGGGAGCGTTTGTGAGCAGAGCCCAGCTTTAGGAAAATGAGATGGAATAGACTGGAAGTAAAAAAAAAATAAAGAAATTAGGATGAGAGGAGTGAGAAAAGGAGGACAGCAAATTGAGTTTGAGTCTGTATTTAACACGAGTGGCTAAGAGCCGGAATACCGACGGGTAGGAGCGGATCCTGCTGCAGGAATAAAAGCCTCTGATCTGTCAAATCATGGCTGGATTCTGCTGACACCCTTTCAAAATAAAACCCAGCCATGTGAACAGGTTAAGTGAGAGTACAACTCCGCTTTTATATGTTTACATTAAAATGTAGTTATTCTGTTCATGTTTCTGAAATCCTTTAACATGAAAATATAAAAACATGCTGTAGGTGAGTGGGCGGGGCTTAAAGGTGTCATCACCTATAACACCATGGATATCTACATCCTATTATAGTCTTTTAGACCATTAAAATAAATTGTATTGGACAAATAAATAAAAAATGTGATTTTTTAATCCTTTATTGTGAAGGGCATATTTTCTCGCGAGATCACACGTGATATTTCGGCTGTGTCGGACGCGCGCGGGACTGAGGAGCGCGTTGATTGGTGGAAGTAAGCAGGAAGCAGCTTCAGCGTCTCGCTCCAGAACAACAAAAGTTATAACTGAACCCGACCTGGCAGTGACCTACGGGATCTAACCGTGTATGTACGAGCCCGAGCCTCGTGCGTAATGGCGCCCTCGTTTGTTGTTGAGTTGGGACAAAGCAAGCTAACAGCCAGGCATCGGCTCTTATGCTGTTGTGAAGCTGGAATACACAAACCGATCGGAGTTTTGTTTCCCGTAACACGGATTATAACATGAGTCGTGAACAGTAAGACATCATTTATGCGTTTCACGTTATGAAATGAGCTTTGTTGTGCTGGTTTGTTCGCTGCTGGTTCATATTTGTTTATATTCGACCGTTGTGCCGACATATAGGAAAATCTCGTGTTGGAGTGCGCGTGCTCGTGGGGTGCATGTGAGCTGGCTGAAGAAGGCAAGATTAAACAAACGCTTCAATGTTAAATATCGGCTTCTCAGCCAGTGAAACATCATTAGGAAGCCATTATAGACATGTTTTTAAGAGGAAAAGTGAAGATTTCAGGTGATGACTCCTTTAAAGATTCACTTCCTGGTTCTAAAAACAACATGGCAGCTCCTGTAAACGGGAACATTTTGTTTCACTTTGTACTGCAGCTGATCCTGACTGGAGTGTGTGTCTGTGTGTGTGTGTGTGTGTGTGTGTGTGTGTGTGTGTGTGTGTGTGTGTGTGTCTTCAGTGCTTTAGTTTGACACTTTGATGACCTGTAGAGGATGATTGCCAGCAATCACATCTCTGATGTCTGTATCCCTCCCTGTCTCTCTCTCTCACACACATAGATCGTTCTGTGTGATCATCCTCGCTCGCCCCTCTCTGGACTCCTTCTCCAGACCCACTGCAGCCCCGTTGGTCTTTTTCCACTGCGCGCGCATGCACTCTCACACACACACACACACACACACACACACACAATGGGGCTTCATTTCACACCACATTGCCACCATTATTTGCCATTTCTACCGACGGCTGTAATCATGGAGGCTGAGATGAGTAAAGGGTGAAATCATTCCCTCTCAGTCAGATCAGCCTGCCCTCTCTCCGTCTCACACTTCCAGACGTTCCGGCTCGTTGTCTGGAGTTTTCTTTTACATGGTAAACATCTTATGCAGAAGCTCTTAGCGAGTCCTGATGAGGAGCAGCAGCAGCAGGCTGCAGCCTCAGCTCTGCAGACCAGAGCTGGGTTTTAATTATTCATACAGAGACGATGCTGCCTTCCTGGTTCAAATCTCTCTGAGTCCAGCTGGCTCCTACAGGTTACAGTAAACAAGTCAGAGCTAGTTCAGCGTGCAGGACAGTTTATTATCACACCTGTGTGATGTCATCGCCTGCAACAGGAAGTAGCTGCAGGCTTAAAGGCATCGTTCTAAACACGTAGCACCATTATGTTTGTGCACACGTTACAATTAATGCACAAAGGTTTAAAGTTTATCAGCAATGTGAAGCTAAAACTAATAAGCTGATTCATTTTTCATTAACTGGTTTTTCTACCTGAGGTTTAATTTGCATCCGTTCAGGTTTTTAATTGAAAGTTTGTCACTAATCATTTCTGCCCTGATACGTTTTCTGTCTCCATAAATAAAATGGAACTACTTCTTTTGTTTGTCAGAAGGAGCTTAAAGTTTCCTTTGAAGACAGGAAGTCCATCAACGGCCAAATGAAGGGTGAAAATGGAGAGCTGGTTTCATAATCAGGAACAGGAGACGATCCGGTTTAGATGACCCAGGAAGAGAAGAACATGAAAAGCCTTTTCTTTCTAAATTCGCCCGTGCTGCGGTGAAATGGAGGGATTCTTTCCTCGGGCTGCCTCGCTCTGTTATTGCAGGACTAAAGAGACGAACCATTTCTCTCCCAAAGAGAGACGATTTTCTCTTCAATGCTTGACGTGACGGCGGCTGTAATTTAGCTCCTCGCCTCGGGAGGAACACGGCGCCACAGCTAGGTCACCTCGAAGCGCTGGTTCACCAAAATGCCAACAGAATTATTCCTCGGTGCGGGTTGTTCAGAAGTCGACCCGGAGTGGAATAAAAGGGTGTAAAGAGAAGGCAGAAGCAGGGACGACTAAAGGAGACGCAAGACAAACAACGTTTCCACGGCAGCCTGTGATGCACGAGAATCACACCTGAGATAAAAACTAACAGCAGGTGGAAATCATTTCCTTTTACTCCAGTTTCTCATGTCTTCAGATACAAACGTCCGGTGATGTACAGCAGAGCTGCTGCTGGAGGAAACACGGAGTCCAGCTGGGAGATGGAGGGCGGCACCATTAGAATTCTGAGTGGGAAGAAGCCTGACTTATCACCTCCTGGTCCCCCGCTACGGGCTTTCAGCCCATTCTAATGCACACACACCCACACACACACACACCTCATGGCACAAACCCGCCCTCTGCATCATCACGGCAGGTAAAAACATGACCCCTCATCCTGCTGAGAGGAGCTCGGTGCACATGCTGTACACAAATATGCTAATATATGCATAATCCTTCACACACACCCAGATGTCGCTACACAGATGATTACTCAATTCTGCAAAGGTGAACACACACACACACACACACACACACACACACACACACACACACACACACACACACACACACACACACACACAGAGGAAATGACTTCTGACCCGTGTTGCTGCAGACGTGTTTTTAGGAGAGCAGCATCTTTCCAGCTCTGTTTTCTTTGGCCTATGTCGTGATGTTTCTCACACACACACACACACACACACACACAC
Source organism: Aphyosemion australe (assembly GCA_006937985.1). Lineage (NCBI taxonomy): Eukaryota > Metazoa > Chordata > Actinopteri > Cyprinodontiformes > Nothobranchiidae > Aphyosemion > Aphyosemion australe. The sequence goes on along the minus strand of SSNS01000057.1, from coordinate 627,311 downwards.
ACACACACACACACACACACGTATTTCCTGGAGGTGACACCAGGATGACCTCTAGCTTCCCTGCTGAGGCTTCCTGTAGCTGCTGGTAATAGAAAAATAGGACAGAAGCAGAAAGAGCGGCGAGCCTCCCTGAAGGATCCGTGTACCTGACAGGTGTGGTTTGTATGGATAAATCCAGCTGGCAGTCTGATCTGTTGACTCTCCCACCTCTGATTTTACCGAACACGTCTAAGGAAACGTCTGATCGGTTTTCCTTAGCTGGTAGCCGAATTTAAGCTTTAAAGCCATGCTGCAACTTTTCCATATTTTAAATCCTGTTGTTGATCCAGTTTGTGCTAAAATGACCCTTTACAGGGTTAATGAAATGTCACTCAGACCCCCACCGCCCTCTGTGGCCAGAATACCACACTTGCAACTTCTGTTGGACTTAGTAAAGTGGAGCTGACATGCCTGGTGCTGCAGTCTGCTTCCAGCATGTTTCCTGCATGTTTTAGATCATGAACACAGCTGATGTGTTTGATTTAGTGATGAACCGCTCCTGTAGACACTAATGAAGGCTGGGGAGACATTTCAGCTGTTAGATTAAAGGAAAAGTTCGCTTTTTTAGACATTAAGTTTTATGTGTTCCTTCACCCACCCAGTGCTCTGTAAACTTTGACCCATTTCACACACACCCCCCTGCTCAGAGATTTTCAGGGGAGAAGTGATTCAGAAAGGTAGTTCTGGCTAGTTTCGGGGGCACTGTATCTGCGCCGTTTAGCCTCACAAAAGGATTAGCCTCTGAAAGCATGACTAATTTACATCTCACAAACAAAGAGAAAAAATTTACAACGTCACATTACAACGGGACTACTTTTTGTCATTCGTATCCCTGCGCCGCCCACCGCAGCAATAGAACTGCGTCGCGTCTGGCTGCTAATCCTAGCTGTATGAGTGAAACAACAACTTCTAAATTCACTTAAAAGTAGTTTTTCTTAAATATATTGAGCCATGGTGCGTACCTGCAGGTTCCCGGGTTGTAACAATAAGGATGTTACAGGATCACCTTTTCGGTTTGACACTTTTCCTGCTAAGGACGTTTCTCTAAGGCATCATGGCTTTTAGCAATCGGCTACTCCAAGGATACTCGGCTGGAACGAGTCAAAACCTTTCGTTTGTGCAGTGCACACTTCAAAGAGGATGATTACATCAGGAAAAAGTTCGAGAAAAGTGAAAGACTGTTTTTGAAGAGTTCGGCCGTACTAGAAATCTGGGTAAGTTTTGTTTTTAAAAAATTATTTATTCCGCTATGTCTGCTGTATTCATGCAATCATCTTCGCATTTTAGCGCATTATTTATGCAATCATCTTTACACCGATGGTTGATCATAGACTGCAGTAGCTTTGTCAACAATCTGTGTTGATGTGTGTGTTTTGTGTAGCAAATGCAGTTCTTCATCCGTGTACTCTGGCTCATAAAGATATCCTAGTAGTAAAATAAGTTTCTTCTTCATCTGATATAGTGTTAAAATGAAATTCGTCATCAGATGAGACGGAGTCTGACATGTTTTTGGCATTCGGCAGTGAAACAGCTGACATACGAAGCTCTGTTTAATATCCGCGGTGAGCGGCGCAGGGATACGAATGACAAAAAATAGTCCCGTTGTAATGTGACGTTGTAAATTTTTTCTCTTTGTTTGTGAGATGTAAATTAGCCATGCTTTCAGAGGCTAATCCTTTTGTGAGGCTAAACGGCGCAGATAAAGCGCCCCCAAAACTAGCCAGAACTACCTTTCTGAATCACTTCTCCCCTGAAAATCTCTGAGCAGGGGGGTGTGTGTGAACTGGGTGGGTGAAGGAAGACATAAAACTTAATGTCTAAAAAAGCGAACTTTTCCTTTAAGGTGTTAGAAAGATTAACGCAGAGAGAAGTTTCACTTTTGGTTTCACTAACGGACACTAGGGGGTGCTAAAAACAAGCCAGAAATGGCCAAATGTTCCTTTAAAGTGTGAGATACTGAAACATAAACATAAATACAAATTATTTAAAGCCACCATCAGAGACATGAAGAGGCTGCAGCGTGTCGTGAGCTCTGCAAACTTCCATCTGTACAGGACCTGTACACCTCCAGGACACTGGGGCACGCAGGTCGGATCACAGCTGACCCGTCTCACCCTGGACACGGTCTTCTTGACTCGCTCCCATCTGGCAGGAGGCTTTGATCCATTTGGACCAGAACCTCTCGCCACGAACAGTTTCTTCCTCAGTTGGACTCATGAAGGACCATCATAGGACCGCCCACTCCAGTCGCTTTGTTCCAGTCACCTGACCCTGTGTGGTGTTTGCACCTGAACTGATCTGCTCTGACCAGCACCTACGCTGTCTTGTCTATAGTAGCTGTGTCTCTAATTATTGCCTCTCTATATTATTTTATTGTGCTTATTTCTTATGTTTTTGCACCAAGTATCGCAGCAATTTCCTAACGTTATGATTTCTCACACATATGGCAGTAAAACCCTTCTGATTCTGAAGCAGAAAAGCTCTGGAAACAACCGTTAAAAGCTAAACATCCTCATTTCTTCAGCCGTTAGAATCCCAGTCCTCATGACCTTTGACCTTCTGATGACAGCGTTAGCCTGTTAGACGCTGGAGCTGCTGAAGAGGCTGCAGGGAGCAGATGTGTCTCTGATTACTCCATCAGACAAATATACAGTGATGAAGGTGGTGTGTGTGTGTGTGTGTGTGTGTGTCCCATCTATATGGTAACAAGCTGTGTAGCACAGCCTTTTATTCTGAACACCGCTCACTTTGTAACCGCTGATTACGCTGATCTATCATCTAGAAAGACGTTTCCAATTGTTTTTCCGTCCCGCTGCAATCAACAGATGCTCAGACGGGCTCACATTTACATTTTAACTCAGGCGTTTAATCTCTCCATGACCTTAGGAAGGAGCGCCGCTAAGGTGGAGCGCTAAAGCGACGGGACAGCAGGTTACGACCAGGAGGAAGGTAAATATTTACCTGGAAACAGACTCCAGTGCTACAGCTGCTGCTTCTTCCTAAATAAAAAGGAATTCATCTTTAATAAACTAACAACAGTCTCATCCATGAACAAGGATTAGTTCTTTACATCAAGCTAAAAGACTAAAAGGTGGGAAAATAAACTATTTTAACCTTTTTCATCTTTGTGTTTGATCACTTTTAAACTCGAGTCCCAAAAGAAAAAAATAAAGCCTGACTTGGACCCGTCTTCATAGACTTCCTCCTGATGACTTCATGTTCCAGGATAAAAAAGCACCGGAACAAGAAACCTGGAGGACGACGTTCCTGCAGCCATAAATCTGGAAAGTCCAGCTTGAGATCCAAAGCGTGGACGTCCCTGAGCGAGAAGGGTTATGAAGGTCAAGTAGGAACTTTAGGCTCAAGTCAAGAATATCTGACAGGAAATGACTTTCAGAGATCAGCTGGGTCACGGAGAAACCACTTCACTTCCTCGTGTCCGACAAAAATCCAGAACCACATTTTTTTAGAATTGTAAGAAATACCAGGCTGGAATTTACAGGAACTGTTTAGAACGAGCCAGATGTTTTAATCCAGCTACTAGGAAGAGATTCTGCACTAACCGATCTGGCTGGATTTTTTATATAAATGAATGAATTTGGCTAAAGTGACATTTCTACAGAAACATCTGAGCTGCATCCTGCTGCTTCTGCAAAAGCATTTTTATCAAATAAAAGATCAAACAAATAAAATCTGAGAATCGATGCAGCGACAAACCCAGATCATCGTTAGCTTGGTGCTAACGTTAACTTCATTTGAAAGCAGAAACAGAGTGATGAGAAAAAAATAGGAATCATGTCAAAATAAAACACTCGTTCAATAGGAATGATGTCAAAATAAAACACTCGTTCAATAGGAATGATGTCAAAATAAAACACTCGTTCAATAGGAATGATGTCAAAATAAAACACTCGTTCAATAGGAAAGATGTCAAAATAAAACACTCGTTCAATAGGAATGATGTCAAAATAAAACACTCGTTCAATAGGAAAGATGTCAAAATAAAACACTCGTTCAGATGATTAACATGTTTTTGTTTTGTTATCATAACCTTTTATATGTTTTGTGTTTTCTTTCAAACTCATTTCAAGTGGTTTAAGGTGTCCGACCCCTCCAGTGTTTCACACACACACACGCACGCACACACACACACACACACACGTCTGTAAACGGGTGATAAAGAGTTTACAGGAGAAGTAAAACAAACCCTGTTCTGTGTAGATAACCATCTGGAACACCGGAGAGGTTGGAGCGATACGCCGGAGAGACGATTACAGTGACCTAATGTGGCTCTTTAGGATGGAGTAAAATAAAACATCTAGATGGTTCTAGAACCAGTTCTGATCGATAGACTTACTACATGTTTGGTTTAACTTTGTGCTTCATAAAAAACGTTTTAAACGATGGAAAAACTACAAACCCCAAAACGTTTGGGACATTTATGAGGAAATTAGTCTTCATTCACACCACGAATGATAGAAAAAGGAAAAGAAATGAAATCTTCAGGAGTGGAGGCACACTTAAACATTTTAATTCCTATTTCAGTTTTAAAGAATTCTACAGTGAAAGAATCACAAACCGTCTAATGTCTCAGTCATGTTGGAAGGAAGGTTACACTGGAACAGATTTACTTCTCAGCTGCCGGGGGGGGGGGGGGGGGGGGGGGGGGGGGGGTTCTCCTTTCAAAAAACTAAAGAGGAATGAAGTCACTGTTTAAACTCAGTGAGCCTGTGTAATAATAATTCCACCTGTCTTGGCCACTCACCTGCCGATATGACACGTTATGGCTCAGACGCGTTACGGCTCAGACGCGTTACGGCTCAGGCATGTTACGGCTCAGACACGTTACGGCTCAGACCCGTTACGGCTGAGGCGTGTTACGGCTCAGGCGTGTTACGGCTCAGGCGCGTTACGGCTCAGGCGCGTTACGGCTCAGGCGCGTTACGGCTCAGGCGCGTTACGGCTCAGACGCGTTACGGCTCAGACGCGTTACGGCTCAGACACGTTACGGCTCAGACACGTTACGGCTCAGACACGTTACGGCTCAGACACGTTACGGCTCAGACACGTTACGGCTCAGACGTGTTATGGCTCAGACGTGTTATGGCTCAGAGTTGCTCTCCTCCTTAAAGAAACGTCTTCCTCCCCCCGTTCTTCTAGTGATTGCGGTTGACAGGAAATCCTCCAGCTTGCTGCAATTTCTGCGTCTACTCGTTCTCCTGGGCGGTGAGTCTACTGTGTTTGTGTGCTCATGTGCGCGCGCTTGATAATGACACGTTTTTTCTGACTGAGAAACTGCCTCAGTACCGCTCTCTTGATCTGCCAGGCGACGCCTCCTTTAGGCACATTTTGTCTGTGTGGGTGAAGTAAGACTCCACCCACAGTCTGACTCACCTTTTAAGTTCTGATTTCCTCTGTGGAGTCTGCTACAGAGAAGCTAACAGATAGTGACTCGTGTCTTTAACAGGAGCTCTACGGGGTTTAAGGTCTCTGGGTTTTCTTGTGACTTAATTCTGGAACTAGTTTGCTGACCAACACATCCTCTACCTTTTCTGAATGGCTCGTATCTTCCATCCAAAGCGGAATCAACACCTTTGTTGGGTGACAGAGGGTTAGGGTTCATAAATCATTTCAAATGAAATCAAAACTTTATTAAGATTGTTTTAAAGCATAAAAATTATCAGCTAAAGAGATGAGGCTCAGAATGTGTCACATCTAAAACGGTCTGGGTGGAAACTATTCCATCGTCCCGATCTTTCTATTACATCATTATTTTAATTTGATTTTCTGTCAATATTCATGAAATCCAGGATTTATTCTTTACTGAATTATAGAAATTATTTTAATCCACAATAAAATAAAACATCTTAAATAAATCTGGATTTGAGAACAAAGCTATGGGTCCAGTTTACTGCTGTTACTGCAGATGAGACGTTTATTTACTGAGCAGGAATAAAACTAAACGTGTTCTCAGCGAGCATGAAGGAGGTGTTGAAAGAGCCCTGCAGTTTTTTTCTTCATGCCTCGTCGGTCCTCTGTGTGCTGACGGCAGATCAAACAGATCGTCTTTGTGACGGACTTTCCTTTGAAAAGCTGCAGCTGAAAGAATATTAAAAGAGCGCAGGATGTACCTGTGTGTGTGTGTGTTGGTATGCGAAGAGCCCCTTTAAAAATAGATGAAAGTACTGACATGGCCAGTCATCCTACACTCCACACACACTTAAATATGCATCAGTGATACACACTCAGTCTGTGGCCTCAGAGCTCCCTCTGTAACCCCGACCATCAGTCACACTCTCTCTGAATCTGCTCTCTGTGCCTCTGAATCTCACACACACACACACACACACACACACACACACACACACACACACACACACACACACACACACACACACACACACACACACACACACACACACACACAGTTATTCAGAGGCTCATCTGAATTCAACAACAGACGTAGAAATCATTTTACCTGAAAAGCCTAAACGTTTTCTGCCTCTGGCGTCGAGGACGGATTCAGAGCAGCTTGGTCACGCGGAGCATCACGCTGCGGCGTCTCATGCTTTTTACTACGGAAACATTCTGAATGTCTTAATTACATCGACTCCATCTAACACACCTGATCCTGGCATCACTTTCCAAACAACGAGACGTTCCTTTGAACCTTAAAAATCCCACTTTCTGCAGAAATGCAATCTGACCTCCCTCCGACTGTCTGCTTTGCTTCTAAAGGATCAGGCTACTTGCTGCTCTGGCACAAAATCTGCTTTGTCAATAAAGCGTGAGGTGCTGAATTGTAAATTGCGGACGTGACTTCTTGCTGGAAACAGAGATGAAGAGCTTTTGCAACACTCACAACGTAAACCCATCCACAGAGTAACTTCCAGAGGCTGCTGACGCCGTGGGGCTCAGCTGTAAAGGTTGAATCAGGACCAGGCGTCGTCCACCGCTCCAGCTAGAGGAGGACGTTTCTCCTTGCACACTCAGCAGGAAGACCGTCTTTAGGGTGAATGACATTACCATTCACAGGTAGAAATTAAACGAGTTGTGATGAAGGTTGCAGTCACTTTAGAATTCAAATTGCCTCGGGCAAAAGTTTATTGCAGCTCAGCGTTTCTGCAGAACACTTTGTCCCGCTATGTCTTATTAAATTATAGAACCGAGGCGGCAGGAACGCCTCTCACTAGCAGCTAAGCTGCAGTTTTATTATCAAAACCTTCCATTTAATTGTTTTGTTTCCAACTAAATAAGATTGGATTGAATTTCTGCAGCAAAACACGACTTAAAGCGAAAAAGACGCTTAAAGTCTGGATCTAAACAATCAAAAAAAGAAAACTGAAAACCTTCCTAGAAGAATTCCTCTCGTCATGAACAAGTTTCTGGAATTTCCATGCCGCTGCAGGACATCTAAAAAACTACAACTTCAGCTACTCAGGTATCAAAGAAGAATGAATCACCTGGAAACCAGGTGACCTCTGAACTCTACAACACTGTCGAGGGGAAGATGATGGCTTCTCTTCATCCAACTATCTTCATCTGAAGTCAGATCACAGAGATAAAACAGTCATCCCTGCTCCTCCTGGGGGATCCCAAGGTGTTCCCAGAGGGGATAAATAATCCCTCCAGTGAGTTCTGGGTCTGCCCAGAAGGATCCTATCAGTGGGATTATCCTGGAAAACCTCCATAAGGAAAATATCCTGGTCAGACACTCAAACCACCTCAGCCTTTGGATGAGAAGAAGCAGCGACTCTAATCCCCCCGGACGGCCGTGCTCCTCGCCTTACGGCTGAAGCCCGGATCACACGGCGGGATTTTAAAATAGTTGGATGATTTTGGAAGCGTGAGACGACACAGGTGGTGATGAGGGTTAGGGTAAACAAATCTGGATTTATCGGTTTTGGTCCATCTGTGGTGTTCACACACCAACATGCCCTGCTCAGGCGCAACACCTCTTGAACCCAAACGTGACATCAGACTGAGCAAACATGGCGGCGGAAGATCGTACGGCGTGCACCTGTCACCTGACTTTCTGATTAGCTACACATCACATTCAACAGGCAGCATGTTGGTCCACACCAGACCAAGACCCTCCAACATGTTGAATATCTCTGATTTTCCTCATTACACACCACACATGGCAGGAATATCTGATGAGATTATCTTTAGAGCCGCCGCGGTAATCCTTCGGATTATGAGGAGAGGAGAGCTGAGACTATCCCACCAGGTGAATCAGGCCTGGCTACCCTACGAAGGAAGATCGTATCTCATTCATCCAGATCTCCCGACCGTGAAGGCCGACTCTGAAGTCTCGACTCTTCTTCCTCCTCGTGTTTCCTGATCCTCTGATGCTTCCTACCCCGCCAGGTCTGTTTCCCACTGCAGAGATTTAATCAATCCTACAGATGCTGTGCCTCTCATTGTGAGGCTGGGCCGGCTAATTTAAATGTGAAGCATTTAAAATGTCAATTACAAGCTAATTAAATTAATGGCAGAATGTCATTTAGCCGTTTTGCTCCTCTCACCCTGAGCGACGGGGAAATTGTCTCGGCTCAGGAGAGGAGAAGGGCTAAGTGTTTAATACAGCGGCCTCTTTACCGGCGCAAGCAAGACCCCGCCTCACCCGGGGGGGTCGGAGAGGAACGCAGGGAGAGCGGATGGAGGGATTAAACATGAAAAGAAAGAAAAGAATAAAAGAGTCAAAGGAAAGAAGAGGACGTGAATGGGGAGTTGTAAACGTAATGAAAGATGAAAGCTAAGGAGGGGTGGAGAGAAGAAATGACAGATGAGAGGAGGAATAAAGGAGTGGGGGGGGGAGATCAAGAGCATGAAGAAACGAAGGAGATTAAAGAAACAGATTTAAGACGAGGTGAGGAGAATGAAACCAAGGATGGAGGGAAGGTAAACGCCAGCGGAGAGGAGCAACATCCTGGTTCTTTGGTCTTGGGGGGGGGGCTCTGTAGACCGTCTGATTGGACAAGAAAATTCTCAAAAACATAAAATAAATATTTGTTTCATAACTCACTGATACTTCGTGGCCGTACAGAAACACGGTGGAACTTTCAGTTCCTCCAACATCTCAGATTTTCCTCTGAAGACATTTTGGTTGCTTCAGTTTCTGAAAAACATTTAAAGACGTTTCAACTTCGCATGTAGATAAAACGTTCCTTAAAAAAGTCTGGATTTGTCTTTTTTAACAATTGAGGCAATGTCAGAAAGAGGAAAAAAGGATCAAACTTTTAGGAAGGTAAAGATGGCGGCCAACCAGGAGCTCGAGAGGAAGGTGGGATTAAAAAAAACAAGATGTCAAAAAAGAAAAATTCACGATATGAGGAGTTTAAAAGATAAGAAGATTCCAGCAGAACGATGAACAAAAGCACACAGGAGGAGGCGAGGAAGAGGAGGATGGGGTGGGGGGGCAGTACAGCACTCCCTACTCAGCTGGAGTCTGGTGAGCTGGAGGTAAATGGAGTATTGATTCAGAGGAGATGAGATTTTCAGAGTAAACACATAACCACGCCGCGTCGTCTGATGTGAGCAGAGTCCACTCACAGCAGCAGAGAACATCACCATCCCGCTCCGCGCACGGCTCGCCTCTTCATCGTCCTCGGGGTGAAGAGGCTCAGACAAACACAGGTTCAGACGCTCGTCACAACGTTCTTCAGATTCAGACGAGTCCAGATTCAGTCACGCCAGTTCAGGATGAAGGAGCAGAAGTTTTATCAGAGTTCTGCAGATCAGAGCAGAAACATCAGGAGATTCAGGTTTTAAAACGTTTCACAGAAATGAAGTTTCCCTCATTTCAGTCCAAAGATCCGGCGACTGTTTCATTTTAGTAAGAATCCACGTGTGATGTAGGCTAGAGGAAGAGCCGACTCACAGAAACGTCCTGTTCAGGTGCTGAACCACCTCAGCAGCTGTGAGCGCTACTGGAGCACCAACAGAACCAGCAGAGATGAGACCTGGGGGTCCCAAACCAGAAGACCAGACACAGGACCGGAGACACGGGACAGACCTGATGGAGACCACCCCAGACTCAGGAGACCCGGACTTTTCACCAGATGAATAATTCACACCATTACAACTTAAAACAATCCATCAGCTTTTTGTTTCTAACAGAGCCAATAATCATTCCCTCACTAGACTAATATTGTTTCCTCTAATCCACATAAACTGCTGCTGTTTCATAACAACACTTTTCTGTTTCTCTAACAACGCTGCTTTGTTTCCCGTTGAGTTCAGAACACAACATGTAATTATCCCGATAATAGATTCCTGTCTAATGAACGCTGTAGACGTTCCTTCCTGCTGCTCCGAGCCGCCGAGGCCTTGAAATCCTGCAATCAATACAAACAGATCATAAAGGGAAGCGGCGGTTTTGATGGAGAAAGGAACGGCCCGAGGCGGCGAGCTAATTAGCTTCTGCTCCTCCGGTTGGCGAGGAGAGACGGCTTTAACTGATGTTCAAACTTTCATGTTTTCCTGGAAGCGGTACATGACTGAAGGAACGTCTGCATGTGAAAACATGACAGGTGTGTGTGTGTGTGTCAACATTACACCTTATAGTCTAATTTAAGCCAAAACAGAAGCGAGTCACATCACAGCTGAGCTTCAGACGACAGAATCTGGAGTCTTACTTCCTGATATTGGGACATCTCTCCTCTGATTGGCTAACAGCAACACGACTCTACCACTGATTCTGTTTGCTCTGCAACGTTGATGTTTTATCTCCACAAATAACAGAAGCCTGGAGGAGTTCTGCTGTGTGGTGGAGTACTAGCATGCTAGTACCTGCCATTCACTTTTATTGTTTGTGCTAAGCTAAAGCAGACAGATCAGGAGAATTACTGCGCTGGTTACAAAAGGCTTTTTCCCACTTATCTAACTCTGGGAAACATGTCAACAGACAATTTCAATTTCGGGTGGAATACCCCTTTAACTTTCATTTTGAAGCTACAGTTTTTTATCAATTTAAAAAAATCAAAATCACACAAAAATGTTTTTATTAACTCTAAATATGAGAAAAAACACGTTTAGAGACAGAAAAAGAAATCCCCCCCCCCCCCCCCCCACACACACACACACCGCTGACAGCTGGATGCATTTTGCTCAGGACTGAATTCACAACTTAATTTAAATCTTGGCACACTGCAGAGAGCTGCACTTTAACGTGTTGCGTCTTAATGTAAAAAGAGATTAGAGAGACTGTGTGTGTGTGTGTGTGTGTGTGTGTGTGTGTGTGTGTGTGTGTGTGTGTGTGTGAGCGAGAGAGAGGGAGAGATAGAGACAGAGATAAATAACTAAAATGTGCAAGAAAATCAGAAAGATGCACAACGATGACAAAGACAAATTTGCTGCCGCACCTGTCCTTATGCTACAAGCACACACACGCACGCACACACACACACACACGCACACACACACACACACACACACACACACACACACACACACACACACAAAGGGAAAAGAGACAACGCATCTGTATTTGTAAACACACAAGCTCGTGGCACAAAGTACACAAACGGTCTCAAATCCTCCTCATCCACACAAACACCAACCACTTCTGTGGGCGACGCAGATCCTTCAAGGCAGAAAGCAAGGCACTAATTACCTCCATCTTCAATCACGCTCTCAGTGTTCAGCTGTTGCTGCTGCCTTATCTCACTGAAACACTGATTCAGCTCCACAAAAGCAGCACCAACACGGAGGTCCAATCAGAGGCTCACACTCAGACCGAGCTCCAGCACCAGAACCCTGTAACTAACACACACACACACACACGCACGCACGCACGCACACACACACACACACACACACACACACACACACACACACACACACACACACACACACACACACACACACACACACACACACACACACACACACACACACACACACACACACACACTTCTGCTCTTAATTAGCGGGCTCAACTCTCTGCTCAACACTTTCTGTTCAGATTGTGACAAACATGCTTCTGCTGTTTTTATGGTTTTTTGCTCTTAAAGGTTTCATGTTTATGTTTTCTGTCAGTAAGTTAATTAAACCTCTTCATATTTTCTGGGTCGCTCAGGAGCTCCTTTTCATGTTCCATCCATCGCTAACCAGTAAAGCTCCAGCCTGTCTGCCTCGATCAGCTGTTTTGGTTTTTCTTCAAGGTGTGGTTCACTCGTTTATACACCTGCAGTGGTCTCTAGTAGGAACAAAGGCCTTATCTCAGATGTGCTTGTTTATGGGACTAGCAGAATGCTACATCAGGGGATAAACACGACAGGATTACTTCCTGATATGTGGACATCTCTCCTCTGATTGGCTAACAGCAACACGACTCTACCACTGACTCTGTTTGCTCTGCAACGTTGATGTTTTATCTCCACAAATAACACAAGCCTGGAGGAGTTCTGCTGTGTGGTGGAGTTGCTAATGCTAACGGTTAGCTTCTACTAGCCCAGACGTTCTCTGCTGTTTCCTGGACACTAAACCAACAAGTCTTCCCCGTCGTGAGTCAAGATGGGTGAGTCCATGAATGTTCAGTGACAGTGTGACGTAGATCTGTCAGGATTTTCTAATCCTAGAGTTTCACCTAGAGTCTATTTTCTATCAGAAGCTAATGCAGGAGGTAGGTGGAGGAGACTATTTTCATGTTCAGCCTGATCAGATATAATCATTAAAAATGGTTTTTCAGTGTTCCACACCTTGTAGAGGAGACTTAGGCCAAGATGATGAACGTAAAATCCGAATAACTTTCTGGAAACATTTAGTGTGTGGGGCGCTGCACACCAGTGATATCTGACCCTCACAACATGGTGGTGGTGCTCCAGCCTGTGACAATGGAGCGACACGGCTGGGGGGAGCGGCCGGCATCACTGGAGGAGATCCTGGTTCCACTGTGATGTTCCTTATCTGTAAAATGAACTTCTTTAATTTTCTGTAGTATTTTATTTGTTCTTTTATCTGAAACTTTGACATGGTTTCTGTGATTTTTATGTATGAGAAGTGCCCGTTAGCTTTAGTGGGTGTTTTCCTTCATTCTTGCTTTATTTTAGTTCACGGTCTGATTCCTCTGGTTTGTTTTTCAGGTCTGGGTTCCTTCCTCTCCCATCTCCAGGTTGTGATTCCATTCAAACAGCTGCTGTTTAGTATTTGCATGCTAGTCCTTTGAGTCATCTTTAATTTAGAAGCTGGATTCCATTTTTTGGACGCTGAAGGACTTCCTGCAGCATCTGGTTTTGAGCTTCAGTCATTTTTCTACGTCTGAGTTTAGTTTAAACTCGTCATTAACAAGAAAAATCGCCGTCAAACAGAATCAAACTTAAACTGAACCATAGATTCCAGAGAAGAGCCATTTTTAAACAGTTCAATGAAAGTGTTCATTCTTCATAAAAACCTGCACAAACATGTGTGACTTTGTATTGATGATTTAAAATCGTAATCTAATGTGTAACTTTAGGATAATTAAACGTTTTGATTATATTTATAATAAAAACTAAGCTGAGTCCCACCAACAGCCTTTTCTCAGCTAATTTCTGACCTTTGTTTGCTAAAACACTTGCTGCTTCATTATTTAAATAAACGGTGATAACGATCAGTAATTGTTGTTTGTCTGCACCCAGGAGCCAAATGCTAATCACGCCGGCTCGGGCTAATGAGGTGGAGACGCTCCCATCAGTAAACAATGTGTTGATTTAAGTTACGACAAACTAAACCACAACAGAGTCGTCAAACTTCAGTCCTGCTGGTTATTAAACGGTGCGTCAATCATCTCAGAGTTCTCCTCTCTGCTCTGATGGATCTGAATCCTAATTTAGTCTAAATAACAGGAAAGATGACGGCTAATCGACATTTAAAATCAGAAATACAATCTAGGATTTTTGTATCATTTGACTTTTGAATCAAAAATTTAGATTTCTTGGAATTTAGTTTTTGTAAAAATGAAAAAGTAGCGTTTTGAGACTTTTGAGAAAACGTGCAGTGGTATTTATCATCACATGGACTCCTATGAATTTGTGTCAGAAAACATTTGATGTAAAATATGAATAACTTTAGCTCAATTTCTGACAAATAAACCGAGTTTAAACCCTTTTTGTCTCCCAGCATCAGTTAGCTTAAACTGGGTAAACTACTGAAGTTAAAGGTGTTTGTGATTCATTTCTTCACAGTGGATCCTGGATGCAGTCCGACGGAGCGTCAGGATTAGCACCTTCATCAGAAACCTGCATATTCTAGTCCCACACACGTCTGCTGCCCCCTGCTGGAGGCTCCACAGGTTTAAAGGGCCAGTTTTATTGTTATATAATTACATATTGTTATATTTCTGTTATAATAACAGACAGTAGAAGGTTTAGTTTAGTTAATATTTCATATTTTAGACTTTAACGGGTTTCTGAAGATCAAAGACCTGTTTTATGGCCCCCATTGGGGCCCTGAACCCAAATTTGGTGACCAATACAGAACTTGATAAAAATACTGAGAACATGAACACAGCTGAGAATATTTCCCCTCATCAAATGGACTCAAACCTATTTCAACATTTACTCAACCTGCAATCAGATTTATGTTTTTAAGAGCCGAGTTCAAGCGCTGCTGCTCAGATTGTTTCTTCCTCTGAACATTTAAAAGTCACAGTGAAGGCCAACGAGTGTGTGAGCTCAGGTACAGGAGCGTGTGTGTGTGTGTGTGTGTGTGTGTGTGTGTGTGTGTGCTGGAGATTTATTTCTTGTTTAATCAGGTTTGGCAGAGCAGACTGAGTTCAAGCTCAGCGTCAAGCTGTATTTATGGTGTGTGTGCCTCCATGTGTGTCTCAGAGAGTATTTATAGGTGTGCTCCAATCTGTGCTCCATCCAGCTGCAGGGAGGAGATAGAGCTTTCACACACACACACACACGCACACACACACACATACACACACACACACGTACATGCATACACACACACACACACACACACACGTACATGCATAAACAAACAGAATCTGATATCGACACTTATTTCAAAAAGTTAAACCTGCAACTCAATCACTTGCAAATAAAACCTCATTTGTACCTTAATAAAAATACAAATTTACAACCAAGTAATGTGATTACCTTTAGCTAAACACCTCACAAGGCAGCAACAATGCAAACATATTTCACAGCCTGCAATTTAGCTTTTTTTTCCTTCTATTTTTTAAAGGATTGGAACACTCGTTTTAACAATACACCTGCAGCAGTCTCTAGTAGGAATCAATGCCTTGTAAGTCGTACTCAGGGAAAAAAGCTCCGGTGCACCAGTTACAAGAACTAGAAGTTTGCCAGATCAGAGTTGAGCCAAACACGACAGGATCTGGAGTCTTACTTCCTGATATGTGGACATCTCTCCTCTGATTGGCTAACAGCAACACGACTCTACCACTGACTCTGTTTGCTCTGCAACGTTGATGTTTTATCTCCACCAATAACACAAGCCTGGAGGAGTTCTGCTGTGTGGTGGAGTTGCTAATGCTAACGGTTAGCTTCTACTAGCCCAGACGTTCTCTGCTGTTTCCTGGACGCTAAACCAACAACAGCCTTCCCCGTCGTGAGTCCAGATGGGTGAGTCCATGAATGTTCAGTGACAGTGTGACGTAGATCTGTCAGGATTTTCTAATCCTAGAGTTTCACCTAGAGTCTATTTTCTATCAGAAGCTAAAGCAGGAGGTAGGTGGAGGAGACTATTTTCATGTTCAGCCTGCAGGAAACACTCAGAGTGACCCGTTAGAATCAGAGATAATCATTAAAACATTTTTTTTCAATGTACCACACCTTAAAACTTTTTTATTCAATTCATTTTTTTTCTATAGCGCCAAATCACGACAAGAGTCATCTCAAGGCTCTTCACAAAGTAAACATTCCAGTACAGTTCAGTTCATTAAGCCCATCAGTTAAAAGTTTCCTATATAAGGAACCCAGCAGATTGCATCGAGTCACTGACTAGCATCAGTGTCTTTACAACAATTCAGTTTGTGTTTGAATCGAATTAGAATGGATTTTAATGAAATTTTCATAAATCTGGTATCAGATGTAGATCTACGTGGGTCAACCCAAACTATTGAGGAGTTCTCCTGTCCTCCAGCTACAACAGCTTTAGACGAGCAAACTGATAAAAAACCAGTAAAACAACTGATTCTAAGCACCATGGCTAAAGGTTAGCCACCTTAGCTGCAGCGCAGCAAACAGCTGACTTTATTCCTTCCTGTTGTTGGAGACACTTGTATATCTAACATAACTTAGTTCTCTCTGTAGGTTTTAAACCCACAGAGTTCTTTTATCTCCTCCGTCTGAATCCCCGTCTCTGTTGGATCATTTTCATTTAAACATCAACATCAGGAACCTTCTCAGCCCTCGCCTGAATGCTACCTGATCTCCAGCACTTCCATCGCTCCTCTGACATCAATCTGAGGCGATGGACAGTTTTATTTAGCTGGTTTTGGCTGAGAAAAGTCGTTACCATCGTCTGTCTCCATAACACTCACATAAAATGCATTTACACTAATCTGATTACTCATTACACACCGATGTAATAAATCCACTCTGGGCTGGAGCTGCAGCTTCATCACAGCCTCTGATGTTCTCAGATGATCCGTTTAAATAAAGCAACGGGAGTTGGACTAAAAACTTTCATTTTTAACTGAAAACTAAATATCAAAAACCAAAAAGTGATCGTTTTAAACCATACATGTATTGTTCTCATGTGGTATCACATGTTGATAAGCTGAGGACGTTCCCTAACCAGAGGATCATCATGTCTGCGTAGACTCCGTCCTGTAACCTTTAACGCTCAGGAAACCCCGTTCATAGCACGCGATCGAATCTGGGTTCGTTTCCAGACGTCGTATAAAAACACGTTTAGCTCTGATCGTTGCTCATCACCATAACGTTCTGTCTGCTGGAGACAGGTAAACCACAACACCTGTCCAGGTAAACCCAACCTGTGGAACGTTTAACTCGATTCCACGGCCGTTTTCCGTTTCGTAGTTTTGATTCGAGAATAAAATTGATTAAATATGAAACATGAGTTATTTTGGAGCCAATTCAAAAACAAACAACTAATAAAGTCACTTTTTCATCTTTTGATTTTCACGGCTGCACGGATATTCATTCTGCTCTGGTTGCATCGAGATCCATCTTTGTTTTCAACACTTAAATGTTTTATAGATCATTTTCTTTCACATTTTCCCATGAATCCATCAGGAATGAGCCACCGGACATTTGCTACGTATAATTTTGAGCTGCAGACGTTAGCCTTAGCATGCTCTCTGGACTGTCTGCAAAGCATATGGGTAACGTAGTGTTCTGTTAATTATGACATTTCTAGATCATTTAGTGTTTTTTTTATGTCAAACAATTCTAAAAGTAAAGAATTGTGTTTTTATTTGGTTTTCCACACGGCTCCGTCTGCTAACGCTAAATCCAAACGCTAATCCTGGAGGAATGATTGTTGGATTTAATAAAAAGGCAGAATTCCTCCAGAGGACAGTAAAGCAAACAGATCTTCCTACATTCCTGTGGAAGAGAACTTATGGTTTATTAGACTGGATATTTTTCCTGTTTGCATGTAAACGAAGCAGAAGATGAATCTGAGCAAACATCCAACATGGCTCTGGTTTAATGATTTAACTATTAATGCACTGTTGCTGCGTTTTATAGACTCTTCTGTTGATTTACTTTTAGTATTAAACCCTGGTGTGTGTGTGTGTGTGTGTGTGTGTGTGTGTGTGTGTGTGCGTGTGTGCGTGTGTGTGTGCGCGTGTTCATCTCTATCTTACTGAGCTCCTTAAGTCTCAAATCAAAAGAATACAGAATAAAAGCAAACACGTATGCGCGTGTAGCTTTCATTCTCCATTAGCAGACGACAGACTACAAAGTGTCGGTGCTTTGCTGCTTGTTAGCTGGCGTCTCATCAACACGTGTGTGTGTGTGTGTGTGTGTGTGTGTGTCTGGTTAATTCAGTGTGAAGCCTGCGAGGCCTCTGGATCGTGCTCGCCGTCATTAGCTGAATCCTCATGGATTAGAGGTACGGAGGTGAGGGACTGGGAATAAATGAAGAACAAGGGATGAGAGAGAGAAGAAAGGCGTGGATAAGGAGAGCAGGGGAGGTTAATAGAGAGAAAGAATAAAAGCACGGAGCGATCACATAAAAGATCAGAAAGGTGATTCAGGAGGAGGAGGAGAAAGGAGACTGATGTGATTTAGGAGACAGGGAAGATCAACAGAGGAGTGAGGAGGTGAGGAGGAGATATGGAGATTCTCCCTCTTTGTTTCCGGTGCAGCAAAGGTCACAGATGACTGAAAACCCACTGAAGTATCTTGAATTTAATGATGAACATCATGCAGATTTCCTGCTAATTACCTCCCAGACCCTCCTCATTACCAGCAGCAGGAAAACTCCAGCTTTCAACTTTTTCATTCTCTGGAAAAGATTCTTCTTTTCTTAATATTCTGCTTTTCTCACTTCCTTTGCACCTTTTTCTTCCAGCAGCAGCTCTTTTGTGACTACTTTTGGGAACATTTTACTGTCATTGCTTCCACACACTCTATTGTGGACCGAGCTCTTCTTTTCCTTTTCATTCCATTTTCTGGGAGAGACGGAAAGCCGGAGGTATTCAGGGATTCTATTACCCCTCGGTTCTGCAGTCAGCTGCTTCTGCTCTGGTTTAATCTCCGATTCTCTTGGAGAATCTCAGAGGCAGCGGGTCGAGGTGTGTGCTGCTGATTCTACGATGTGTGGGAGATGGACTCTGAGGACTTTCCTTGGTTTCTGCTCAAAGTGAGCTCTAATCTAAAAGGAGTGGCTGAGAGAGGAAAAATTCATGTTTACAATTCAGATAAAAGTGAAAAAATACGCACACACACACACGCGCAGGTTGCATTAGCTATTAGTGAGTTTATCCTAATCATTTAGTCCAGCTTCACCTCTGCTTTCACATATTCATCATATTTAAGATTTTGTTCTTTCTCGTGTTTTAAAGTCGTGTCACATTTTTTAACTCACACCCAGAAACATTTAGAGCAGCAGCGTAGTTAGAAACTGCTTTTAGCCATGTCTAATAAAAAAGGGTGGTCCGTAGGGCGTGAGAGGGTGGGGGTGCGAATCCTTCCGTTGCTCATGCTGTTACATTTAATTTAATCCTGTTTAATTTTGTTTTATGATAACCTAAAATGAAACAGAAACATTTTTTTAAGGAAGTCCTTCGATAGGGTGGACCCGGGCCCACCCAGGCCCACCCGTAGCCACGCCCCTGATTCTGTTGACTCATTTCACAAGGATCGGCTCTGTCCTGTTATACTAAACTTTATAGGAAAATAAATTCTGACCAATATGGAGATTATGGAATATGGCTTTTCAAATTGATCATTATCATTTTTATATTATAGAGAAAGTTTATTTTCCGTGGAGAATGAAGGGTTAAAGAAAAGCTGAAGTCCTGCAATGAGATTTTAACGTTTGTACAGTAAAATTTAGTTTGTGACCAAAACTAAAACTTTTTAATAACTTAGAGATGAAAGTTTTAAATAGTCCAGTAGACAAAAAACAAAACAGACGTTACATTTAAATTATGAATTCAGATTTATGTTTATTATTAGTACTTTTATAGAAATGCCCTGTTTTTAATCTCAAATAACTTTATCTTGAATTCAAACCTTTATCCGTTTGCTTGATTGAACTGCTTTAATGAGTCTGAACTAAAGGATCTTCTGTGTAAACTTTGTTTAATGAAGCACATCTGGGTTAGTTAATTAAATCAGTTACTTAAATGAATTTATTCAGATGCGTTAATGAGCAGATGTAGACTTTTCTTTAATCTGCTTTGGTTTGGAGCGTGTGTGTGTGTGTGTGTGTGTGTGTGTGTGTGTGTGTGGGTGTGTGTGTGTGTGTGTGTGTGTGTGTGTGGTGATATTGGGAGGGTGTGATGGGATGAAAACACAAAAACATTGAGGATGTAAACAAACCTGCAAACCTTCAGTCTTGATTTTCAGCTGAAACCCAAAAATTTTCTCAGAAATTACAAAATAAAATCCAAAAAAGGAACAAGGACAAAAAGGTAAAATCATAAAGGTTTAAAGGTGTGCTTCACTAAAAAGTAGTGATTCTAATGGGTCATGCAGGCTGAACATGAAAATGGTCTCCTACACCTCCTGATGGGTTTGGTTGTATTTTCTGGTCTGACAGGAAGACGTTTGTCTCTAAACGTATCGGATCGTCTCCCTCTACATCCCAACATCTTGATTTCACTTCAGAACCAAACGTAAACAAGTCACAGCATCCCAGTAAGCTCAGATACAAGCAGCTTTTTATCAGTAAAGACGGGGATTCTCCGCTGCCCGGCTCAAAGCTGGCATTAAAAAAGGAAAAACCTGCAGCTGATGTTGAAATGAGATGCAACAGATTTCAGGACCAACTGGAGGAAGGCTGTAATAAAAAAAACTGCAAACATGCAAAAACTAAAGAGTTGGTGAACCAGTAGATAACAGGGGTCAATAGTTTGATCATGATACAATATTATATCGATACAGCGGATTGTGATTGGATGTTTGCCGACATCTCAAATTTGGTGCTTGATGATGAGCACGAAGAGGAAAAGAGCATGTCAGCTGAAATTCAGAATAAAAGTACACTTGATAAATAGTTATTCTACTGATTTTTGCATTTTGGATGATTATAATCAATCACTGAGTGTTTCCAGCAGGCTGAACATGAAAATAGTCTCCTCCACCTATCTCCTGCTTTAGCTTCTGATAGAAAATAGACTCTAGGTGAAACTCTAGGATCAGAAAATCCTGACAGATCTACGTCACACTGTCACTTAACATTCATGGACTCACCCATCTTGACTCACGACGGGGAAGGCTGTTGTTGGTTTAGCGTCCAGGAAACAGCAGAGAACGTCTGGGCTAGTAGAAGCTAACCGTTAGCATTAGCAACTCCACCACACAGCAGAACTCCTCCAGGCTTGTGTTATTGGTGGAGATAAAACATCAACGTTGCACAAAACAAGACACTAACATTCATGATTGCTCCAATTTTAAGTAATTAGAAATATTTTAGGATTAATATGAAACCAGGAATCAAACATGTTGATGTTTCTCTTAGATAACTCGAGTCCTGATTCTAAGTAAAGTTTTGTAAAAACACGACTTCTCCAGCTCTGATCCAACTAACGGGTTGGCAGCAGCTCCACTTCCCACACATTCATCAAGATGTTTCCTTCTGCAGAAACGTTCCTCATCCAAGGAAATCTGACATGTAAACAAACCAGCTTTTTGTTTTGTGAGGCAAAAACAAAAGAGCCAACAAAACTCTTTAAGCAGCAGGATTTCGTCTTCCCTGAGGGGGGTGGGGGGGCTTTGAACGCAGCTTAGATGAATTGAGTGAGCTTATGTTCTCATTAAAATAATTGGTAGAGCAGCCAACTCGCTCGCTTCCTGCTCCGCTGACTGATTTATATGAAGTGTGCAGTGATGAGCTGAGGTGTGTGTGTGTGTGTGTGTCAACTCTATACTTGCAGCTAATTTTTTCTTTAAATGATATTTTCCCCTGAATCTGCAGAAGCACAGTCATCCTGCCAGTTAAACATTTTTAAAGAAGTCGCTGATGATTGAAGATTCCTCGTTTATCTGACTTTTGGAAACATTTTTAGTCAAACCTCTGAGATCCTAACATGCAGTCACTGACTAAAACAGACCTGGTGACTCCTCTACAAGATCAAACTAAAGAAAAATGAACTCAAGACCAGATGGGAAATACTGTGTTCTTCAGGCCAAAATGTTGTACTTTCAACTTTTTACCAAAACGTCTGAAAAGTAAAAAAAAAAAGCAATGAGCAGTTTTTCAGCTCTTATTCATGTCAAACATGCAACTGCAAACTTTAATGCTTGAGAATACGATCATCCCACCAACATGGAAGCTAGTAATGAGGTCACCTGAGGTTGACAGCAACAGGGCGGCGTCAGCTAACAGAGACATAAAACCAGGACGAAATAATGATCTGCCATGTTCTATCTGACCAAAAGATACCAATGAGACGTTTCTGCCCGGACCGTTTTAGATGTGACACACTGAGCCCTAAAACAGGTGATGCTAAAGCATAGACATACATTCTAGACGTAGCAACACCCATTTCTCTCATTTCTCTAAATGAAGCCAAATGTGGGCGGTTCCCTTCACCACCATCTTGGCCGTGTCACGTCACGCCCAGACAATCCAAAAATGGAAAAAGAGGTGGAGCTGAGAGTGGGGCTGTGAGCTCACGCTCCGCTCCTCCGCCACGGTCGGAGGTCAGCGGGAGATTAGCTACATGCTAACCTGAAGCTACCGGAGGTTTTTGGGTGCTTTTGGCGAGAGAAATGCGGTTGAGCAACTCCAAAGGGAAGCAGCATCAACTCAAAGAGCTGCGGCGTTTCTTTAGTCTCCCTCAGAGAGCTCCACAGGCGACCAGCGCTACTACAGCTTTGCATGGAAGCCAGGCGACCACGCAGCTCGGTTACCCTGGGAGACAGGAGAAGCCTCGCGGGGCGGCCTCCGGGAGGAAGGAGCGGCAGATTTGCGGATCTCTGATCGCAGGGCCGACCTCGCTAGCTAGCCCCGCTAGCTTACCTAGCTCGAGTTTCCTTCCCCACCAACACGTTATATTTCAACCTACCTTTGACCAAACAGCGTTATGTTAAACACAGCATTTCCCCCATTTAACCAGCGAAATAAAGCACAGAAATATAATTTAACTTACTGATAAAATGAAGCAGACTTCTTGGAGGATCTCTTAGTGTGATCAATACCACAGACTCAACAGTTTGGCACTTAGGTTATTTACCTACTTTGGCTAGATGTTAGCATTGCTAGCACACGCTAGCATTGGTCAGCTAAGTATTAGTTACAGCCTCCTTTTCTTTGGTGTGTTTGGTTTGTTCAGTAACAAACTAGAATTTAAAAACCACAGATCAAATCAAATATCTGTTATTAAATTCTCAGCATTAGACAGAATGAGTTTTTGCTTGTACTGCTGCCTTATTGCTGCCATGTCCTACTTCTATATTTTATCACTGGACCTTTTTTGTGCAGCTTCTATGCAGAGATTGTGTATAACTGATTTTATCATCAGAAGCGGGACCGAGCTTTACTCCCGTCTGTCAGTGACTCTCAGTGGCCGACCTGGAGACCTGCTGGGTATTTCTACTCAGCGCCAGCCCATAATTCTTTATGGACCATCAGAATTATGTCACTGTTTAATATGAAAGCCTTTGAAAGGTCAAAGCACTAATGGCATAATTCCTCTCTCTCTTTAATACAATAATTCCCTCCTGTGTTCCAGAGAGGAATGAACCTCTTTTTTCTGCTGAGTCTTTAATCTTTAATGATTGTTGTTTAAAACCATCTGTGCCGTTGTAGAACTCAGATCACATCAGATCCTCTTACAGCTCAGCCTGGCTCCATTTCCTGTTCGTGTCGGTGACAAAAGAAAACACGACAAACGATTGATGTCAACAAAACAAAACATTTGCACTTCCAGACATTAAATATTAAAGTTTTACAACAAACTAGTCGTGTCTTTGTCACACTTCTCACAGAAAATCAGGCTTTTTTATTCCTGCAAAGACAAAGACTGGAATCTCTCACTTTCATTATTCAAGCGGTTGTGAAGCAGCCGGAATTAAGGACAAGAGAAACCAAAGCGTTGTGTCTTTCTTCTCTGGTACGTAAACATGGCAGCTCTCCTAAGCGTGATGTTTATGGGGACAGCTCCACCGAGAGCTCGTCTTTACAGCTCTGGCCTCGTTTTCTTATTTGTGAGGAAAAATATCGACTCTGGTACTTCCTCTTCATCCTGGCAGAGTTTAGACACCACTCGCTGTGCAGACGGCCTCCTGCACCTCAACAATACAGACTGAAAGGAATCACTCAACGCTGTTTTGTTGTAAAAGTAAAAAACAAAAATTAAGTAGCTCAGAAAATACAAGAAATACTTTTTATTATACAGCTGCTATTTTGTCTATCTAGCAAACAGGAAGTTAGATGGACAAAATAAAAATGAAAGAGGAACTTCACTCATATTTTAACACATCTGCAGAGGTCTCTAGTAGGAATGAATAAGTTGTTCTCTGTGGAAAAAAGCTTCAGACGGCAGGATCTGGAGTCTTATTTCCTGATATGTGGACGTCTCTCCTCTGATTGGCTAACAGCAACACGACTCTACCACTGACTCTGTTTGCTCTGCAACGTTGATGTTTTATCTCCACCAATAACACAAGCCTGGAGGAGTTCTGCTGTGTGGTGGAGTTGCTAATGCTAACGGTTAGCTTCTACTAGCCCAGACGTTCTCTGCTGTTTCCTGGACGCTAAACCAACAACAGCCTTCCCCGTCGTGAGTCCAGATGGGTGAGTCCATGAATGTCACACCAAAGCAACATCTAGTGTGTGGAGGTCGAAGCTGCAACAACAGCTTACATATCCATGAGAAAACTCGCCATTTCCGTGTGTTTTATGATGCCATGAAAATGTTTGATTTGGTCCATCTGTTGTTGGCTTCACCTAAACTCAATTCTGAGAAGGATAACGACATCTTCTGGCCTCAGAAGAAGCTGCTCGACTTGCCGAGTCCGTCATTTTCCACAATGCCACAATTACCGTATTTGGCAACCAGCAATGGTGCCCTCTATTGGCAGGTAGATGTAAACATAAACTCAGTGTCGTGCTTGTCAGAATAAATATTTGATTATTTTAAATTAAAATATAGCTTTTAAAGGAAATACTGTACCTTCATTCATCTAAACACCTCGTGGAGGGATTATTAATAAAATAGCTTTTTATTGATTGTTCCATATTCAACCTTTAATTACATCTCTCAACATGAGACTGGTTTAGTTTGCAACTCCGGCATGAATTTTATTTAAATCTGCTTTTACTTCCATGAGAAGAAAAGATGACCATTTTTATTTCCTCAGAACTAAAACATTTAATATTCATCTATTAAATATTTTTACTGAGTAAGCGTCACGTTTTGATGCTGCTCTGCTTGTGTGATTAAAAGTTTTTTTTTTTTATTTTAATTGGGAACAATGCTTCAAAACAGCAGTGATGGATAACAGCAGGCCCACAAGGCTCAAGTTGACTGGGAAACAACATTTCTTAGGAGCAGATAGAACATCCAGCTGAAGCACTAAGGCATCTCCAGAGGAGCCAGCAGACGAAAACGAGTGAGCGGATTGCATTCATTTAGTCCAGTGATCTGTGGTTTAACTGGTGTCCCAACAAGAGCCAGAAGGCTTTCGCCAAACTCTAAGCATCTTATAAACATGAAGACTCATCACTTCTGTCTTGAATTCAAGCCTCGTGAGCACACGGGGCTAACAAAAGCAGAAGCTGCCTCTGCAGATGTTTTTGTTTGAAAAAAGGGCAAAAGCCCATTAGAGAGAACGGTGACATTTCCAGTCACAGCCTCCACAATGACGCTGAGCGGGATCTCAGCGTAAAACCCTGGGACCTGGGACCATCTGAGCATCCGCAGAAACCAAAGCACAAAGTGGATAAATATACAAACAAAGAGGAGGAGCGGGGTCGGAGGAGAAGAGTAAATCCTCCACTTAAACTCGTCTCCAGTCGTCTAATCTTTTAAGCGTGAGGCTTTTGTCTGGCTACGGGCTAAACAGGACAACAACGTTTCTCCGCCGGTTATCCTGCGTTGCTCTTTTTGATTATTAGAAAGAAGCTTAAATACGGCTGCTGAAAGCTGGAACCAGCACCATCCGTCTCATGATGTCATCAGAGACCGGAACAGCTGAGAGCAGCTGACCCCGAGCGCTCCTACTGTGTTAGTAAGCTGCCATTAACCTGACTGTGTGTGTGTGTGTGTGTGCATGTGTGTGTGTGTAGGTGCATGTGTTCTTGTCTAGCCATCTTAGTGAGGACCATAACGAGTTTTTCACCGTTAAAGTGAGGACCATCAGTAGCAAAGTGAGGACATTTGCCCGGTCCTCACTTTGGTGCAGTCTTCCAGAGATCTACTCGTTGGTTTTAGAGGTCAGGGCCCTCATTTATCAAACGTTGGTAGAAACGTTCCTATATTCCCTCCTACGGATGAAATGTAGAATGTGTGTACGAACAGTCAATGTCCTGATTTATGAAACATGCGGTGGCGTCTCGTACGCACGTTCCTCCGCAATCGTTTGATGATAAATCCCACCTGTGCGCATATAGGAGCTCGTGCCCGTGTACCGTCATTTACATACAGAAACGCCCTGAATTAACCATATTTGGTCACACTACGTCCTCAGGTCGGGAGGGGACTCCCTGGGTTCTTCCCCAAAAAAAACGAAAAACTTTATTGACAGCGAGATCGAAACACCGGACACTTGACAACGCGTGTATGATCGGGGAGCAGAGGAGGTTCTGGAGGTTGTTTTATTTGTAAAATAGAATCTGGACTGGAATCGGATCAGTGCTGCGCTCACGGAAGAGCCGTTCCCTCTGGAGTGCACTCTGCTCTGATAAATCCTCCAATAATAATAAGAAGAATAAGAAACAATCTTTTATGTAGCGCATCTCAAGAAAAATCACGAGGCGCTTCACAAGGACAAAATAATTAAATTAAATTAAAACATAATAGATAAATAAATTCAAAATGATTTAAAACATCATAAACATGGGAAGAGTAAACATTGTGATTACAAAATAACACGAAATCAGCCGTTCTACAGTCAGATTCCCGTGGGTCACGAGTGTTTTAGCTCCAATAATAATAATCCAACAAAATAATTATTTATTGGGTAGAATAATTAGTGGATGAGGAACACGCGTGGATCACTGAGACCTTCAGAATTGCTGTTCCCTCGTTCTGCCACTAGATGCTGTTCCCACGCATGGTCACAGCTGTTCTCATATTTAGGAACGTTTTCATGTTTACAAATTGGTAAATACCACACAATGCATAAAATCGTTCCCACGCACGAAATACGCACAGATCTGTACTAAGTATGGTTGATAAATGAGGCCCCTGGTGTGAATTAAGTTTAGTTAAGGTTAGGGTTAGACATAATACAGTCACTAAAATAAAAAAAAAATGAATGGAAGTCAATGGAAGGTCCTCACTAAGAGATAAGTACAAGGATGTGTGTGTATGTGCGTGTGTGTGTGTGTGTGTGTAGATGTGTGTGCGCGCGTGTGTGTATGAACAAAATTTAGAATGTGTGTACGAACAGTTAAAATCCTGATTTATGAAACATGCGGTGGCCTCTCGTCTGCACGTTCCTTCACAATCGTGTGATGAAAAATCCCACCTGTGCGTACCCAGGTGCTCGTGTCCGTTTACCATCATTTACATACAGAAACGCCCTCAATTAACCATATTTGGTCACACCACGTCCTCAGCTCGTGAGGGGATTCCCTGCATTCTTTCCAGAAAAATACAAAGAAAACTTTATTGACAGCGAGATCGGAGCACTGGCTGCCAAAGTGCAAAATGTATGTATGTTTTTATACGTGATTTTTGAATATTTAAGTGAAAGTATTTTTGTGTATATGATCACACAATTTATCATATTTGATTAGTTTTACTTTTTATTATTTTACTTTTGTTTATTTTTAAGTTGTGGTAGTGTTACTTTTGCCACATTGTCGTTTTATTTTGAATGGAAATTACTGTTCTGTTATCTTGGTTTTTATTTGCATCATTTTTCGAAGAGGACCCAATTGAAAACGAGATGTTCCATCTCAATTGGTTTATCCTCTTAAAATATAAGTTAATAAATAAATAAATACAAGAACCAAACAAGTTGCAGAGGTTGTAAACGCGGTCAGGACAGAGAGGTCCCCGTCTGACATAAAAATAAAATTGAGTATGGTAACTCGTAGAGTAATGGGTTGTCATTTACATTTAAGGAGTCGTTCTGTTTGGAGTTAGTTTTATTTGGAAATGTCGGACACTGCAGCTGTCATTCAGTCTGGTTACCTTGACAACGCGTGTATGATGGAGGAGCAGAGGAGGTTCTGGAGGTTCTCGTAGTTGTAAAATAGAAAACTCACTGGAATCGGATCAGTGCCGTTTGTCTGTCGCTCCCATTTTAGCCCAAACCTTCGTCTAAACCCACCAACTATATTTGAGTTTGCAGATGTAGTATGCTCTTGGACAAACCCAGCAGGTATCGTTTTAGATAACCTATTTAACTAAAGATGAAAATCTCATCAGCATCATTCAGAGGCGCTCCGTTGCATCAGTCAGAAAGGACTTTGAGGAGATTTCCTGCACTCGACATAAGAACCTTTAAGTGTTTACGTATAGCAGAGCTTTATTCTAAGAGTTAAAGCAGCAGAGCAGAATCAAGGCCTCTGTTTTCTCACCATTTGTGCAGCTGGAGGATTGATCCTTGCAGCAGCTGTTGGCCGTTTCTTTATTTTAATGCTTCAATCAGACATGATGCAATCAAAGTGCAACGCTCCAATGAGAGCGCGCCCATCGATTTCTAACAAGGTAAAGACTGATGGCCATAGCTGATGACCAAGGTTATTAGAGCCGTGAAAGCGCCGTCGCTCTCTCTAGAGACTCCCTTATGTGTGCTCATGCATTCGTGGTATTTCACAGCTTTAGAGAATTAAATGTTTTGTACAGAACTTTATTCGTCTAATTTACACAGAAAAAGGAGCAGGAAGGTGAGGAGAAGGAAAAGATGTAAAAACGGTGATGCTTACTTTTACAGCTCACATTTCTCATTGTCACGCTAATGACACGGACCGGAATTACACACGGCCGTTTGCAGACACGGCGAGGAAGTGTGAAGGTATAAAGAAACCAGCTTTGCTCTCACGCGCGTGCAGAAGCTTACACAGAAATCTGCTGGCAGTCACTCATTCTGGCTCGGATCCTCTTAGAGTGTAGAAAATAAGCCAAACCTTTCATCTCAGTAAACATTTGCATAGTGTGTGTGTGTGTGTGTGTGTGTGTGTGTGTGTGTGTGTGTGTGTGTGTGTGTGTGTGTGTGTGTTTGAAAGCACATTGTGTCAGGAAGTTTAAAGAAAATGATATTCAGGGTGGAAGAGTTAATCCAAACCTCAACTGTATTTGTCACACTTGCTGCCGTCTGTTACACACACACACACACACACACACACACACACACACACACACACACACACACACACACACACACACACACACACACACACACACACACACACACACAGGTGGCTCTCGGAGGCCCCCTCCTGATGGGTTTGGTTGTATTTTCTGGTCTGACAGGAAGACGTTTGTCTCTAAACGTATCGGATCGTCTCCCTCTACATCCCAACATCTTGATTTCACTTCAGAACCAAACGTAAACAAGTCACAGCATCCCAGTAAGCTCAGATACAAGCAGCTTTTTATCAGTAAAGACGGGGATTCTCCGCTGCCCGGCTCAAAGCTGGCATTAAAAAAGGAAAAACCTGCAGCTGATGTTGAAATGAGATGCAACAGATTTCAGGACCAACTGTAGGAAGGCTGTAATAAAAAAAACTGCAAACATGCAAAAACTAAAGAGTTGGTGAACCAGTAGATAACAGGGGTCAATAGTTTGATCATGATACAATATTATATCGATACAGCGGATTGTGATTGGATGTTTGCCAACGTCTCAAATTTGGTGCTTGATGATGAGCAGAATAAAAGTACACTTGATAAATAGTTATTCTACTGATTTTTGCATTTTGGATGATGATAATCAATCACTGAGTGTTTCCTGCAGGCTGAACATGAAAATAGTCTCCTCCACCTACCTCCTGCATTAGCTTCTGATAGAAAATAGACTCTAGGTGAAACTCTAGGATTAGAAAATCCTGACAGATCTACGTCACACTGTCACTGAACATTCATGGACTCACCCATCTGGACTCACGACGGGGAAGGCTGTTGTTGGTTTAGCGTCCAGGAAACAGCAGAGAACGTCTGGGCTAGTAGAAGCTAACCGTTAGCATTAGCAACTCCACCACACAGCAGAACTCCTCCAGGCTTGTGTTATTGGTGGAGATAAAACATCAACGTTGCAGAGCAAACAGAGTCAGTGGTAGAGTCGTGTTGCTGTTAGCCAATCAGAGGAGAGATGTCCACATATCAGGAAGTAAGACTCCAGATTCTGTCGCCTGAAGCTCAACTCTGATGTGGGCAACTTCTAGGTCCAACAAATGGTGCAGCGGTGTTATTTGTATAAGCAGCAGTAGTACAGAGTCTGAAGAGTGGGCATAAAATGGAAACGGTCTCCAGTAGGTGAGAAGTGGAGGTGTGATTCAGATTTCTATCTGATCATGCATTAAATGACATAATCCATGAGAGTCACGTTTGTTTCAAACGTTAAACATCGTTTGATCTTTTCTGCTGGGTTTCTGGATCACAGAGACGTCAGCGTTGAGCTTTAATGATGCAGAATGCAACAGCACCAAACCCTAAATGTACTCACACAGTAAAATAAACAGAATTCACACCTTTACTAAATATTTATGCTAAATTTACACTTTAACCTTTTTGTCTTCTAGAGACAAAGTGAAGAGAAAGGATTTGAAGTAATGGATCATCTTAGTTCCACTGCTGTCCAAGGCTCTCTCTCTCACACACACACACACACACACACACACACACACACACACACACACACACACAGTTTGCTGACCCAGGGTGAAAATAATTCTTGTGTTTAATTATCGCACCATCAAGTCGCCATCATGGGAGCTGTTCCTCTGTCACTGGCATTAAGTTAAGGGGCTGCGTTCAGACGTAAGAGAGAGAGAGAGAGAGTGTGTGTGTGTGTGTGTGTGTGTGTGTGTGTGTGTGTGCTGACTTATCAGTTGTTTTGTCACGGCTGCAGGCTGACAGATAAGAAACCAGTCATTCCCGTTGCTTTTAAATCCACTCTGCCCAAACCGTGTTGCTGCTGAATAGGTGTGAAATAATGTGGAATTGAACAATAATCCCTAAAGGGATCATTTATTGTTGCAGCATAAATTAGGGAAACACTAAACAAGCGATAAAGAAAGCTCCGTTGTGGAAGTGGACAGAATCAGCCGGCAGCTCTGTGGGAGCGACTCGGACCTTCTGCTAAAATCAGGAACAACAAGTCCGTCTAATTTTCCTAGAGGTCATTTAACTCATCGTGCAACTAAAACACATCCTGATGCATCATGATGTATGTTACTGGGATGTTACTGGGATGTCTTAGAATGTTTGCAAGTCTTTGATTTTCTCTAATGTTGCTGGAATTTTCTCTGAAAATGATCAGAGATCACGACGAGTTAGAACGTGCAAATAAACGTGAGACACTTGTGAGAGGAGCTGGAGATGATTGAAGTCGTGACCAACTGGAGACAAAAAAATTATAAAGTCAGAGAGCTCAAAACTGCAAATGAAATCTGTAAATAATAATAAAAAAATAGAACTGTGAGCAGAAAATGTGTATTTATAAAAATATCTGTTGACAGCAGCAGGACTCCTGATTTTCCAACATTCCAGTCGTGTCCGTTCCACCTGTCAGTGATGATGTCATATTTCATAACTAGGAAAAACCTTTGTTGACATTTTGTCCTCCTGTCCTCATCTGATCTGATTTATTTCAGCAGTGGGTCTGGTTCGGGTTAACTCCATCAGCTTCATAAAGATGAACACGAGAAACCAGCAGCCATGTTTATGAAGATCGGCCTCGTCTTCACTGAGAGCCTCATGAGGGATCCACATCATGTTTAGACTCACCGTTCCTGTTGGAATACCGCAGGACATCGACGACGATCCAGGAGGAGCTTTTAGGAGTCTTTCCATCTTTGGAAGTTCAGCCAGATCCAGCTGCAGATCAGAAAAGAGCAAATTCAGCCAACAAAAGACGCTTTAGGTAGAAGTAACGTAGATATCTGAATTAAAACGTAGGATGTTTAATTCAAACACATCCGATTATCCTGGAGAAAGAAATCAATGCATTTATTAAAAGTGTTGATCACACACACACACCAAGTCCTAGACCTATATGAGTTAGAAGCAGTAATGGGTTTTTAATTTTAATATTTTCTTCAGTAATCCACTTTTGTGGCTTGAAGCAGCAACCAGCTCTGCAAACTCTGGTCACTTCCTGTCCACAAGCTCAACAATCATCCTCTCAGGGACTTTGGTAAGCAGGCGGCGACATCAATTAGCCCGTTTTTAGCCCCGCCGCCACCAGAGGCACAAACAATGACCAGCAGCAGGA
Source organism: Aphyosemion australe (assembly GCA_006937985.1). Classification (NCBI taxonomy): domain Eukaryota; kingdom Metazoa; phylum Chordata; class Actinopteri; order Cyprinodontiformes; family Nothobranchiidae; genus Aphyosemion; species Aphyosemion australe. The sequence continues at coordinate 595,062 of SSNS01000057.1, read as the reverse complement.
GATCAGTGGTTCTGCAGCTTAGCTTCCTGTTGGGAGGACGCCGACGCAGAGCTGGAAGGCAGCTAGCCCCACACGGCGGGCGTGAGAGGGCGATGGACGTCTCCGAACAATAATCCAAAGACTGAAACTACTGTGGTCGAGCCATGAGGGGGAGAGGGCGAGCGAGATATTAAATTATGCACTAGTGATATGAAAACGAGAACGGCTCCTCTGGTTCTGCGAGTTTTACAAAAATAAACATTAAAGATTTTTTAACTTGAAACATCTTTTAACGTCTTTCAGCCTCAGATTTTGGCTTCAACTCCTCAAAAGAAGAAATCTGGACCGTTTCCTCTAATTCACGGGTGTGATGAACAGAGATGTTAACCCTGACCCACCAAGGATCATGTGATACAAACCAGCTGAAAAGTCACTACTATTCACCTTCCTGCATGATTTTAATAAACTGAATTTGTTTAATAAGCTTATAAAAGATAATGAACCAGTCTAAAACATTTGGGGCAAACGTGAGGAAAAGAAAGCCTCATTTCCTAGTGAGAAGTGATGTTTCAGGTTTTATTTTTATACAAACAGAAATGAAAGCTGCATTTATTCCACACCAGATCTGCTGCTTTCCTTCTTCATCACACAGAGATCTGGAGCTTCTTGTCCAGCGGCCGATGATCATTTTGAGTTTTTGCTTCCTGAAACTCCATTTACCTGGCAGGTGCACATCTGCTCCTTTTAGCCATTTTGCACCTGTCGGGGTTAAAATAAACTAAAACCTTTTCCTTTTGTAGGATTCTGTGATCCTGCACAACACGGACCGTCTTCAACCCGCCTAGAAACGCTGAAGTGACTTGAACACCTGTGTGGATGAAATGGATTCGTGTCTTCAGCAGAATCATCTTTTTGGTGATGATGGAGTTAAACTCTGGTCCGGCGCTGCTGCCTCACACCTTCTACCTGTTTCTGCGCTCCAACACCTGATGCCACTGAGTGCTTCACCCCCTCATCGTGTTTTTGCAGAAAACTGCAAATGATCCATTTAAATCAGGAAAAGCTGGAACACTCTCAGCATCTCCACTTCCAGTTATTCAAAAATTATTCAGCAAAACAAATTCATTTAGATCCATTTATATAAATTTATATTTCTCATTACATTGAGCTAAAATATGAAACCACCATTGTTTGTTCTCTAATGTTCTGCAGTCTGAAAGCCCTCCTGTGTTTTATTTTTGCTGTGAGGACAAGTTAAAGGGCTGTTTCCAATAAAACTGATTGCTTTTGATAGAAAGTGTGACTCTTGCCTGGAGAAGACCGCTATAACATCCTGATTTTCAAAGCTCATTTAGGTTTATGTTTTACCTGCAAACATTTCAAACAGCTTCTTTGCAGGTGAAGCTGATCTTTAAAGAGATGTTCACCTGCTGAAGACTTCCCGTCTGTGTTTGATTTACGTTGCATTCATGGTCTGATGGAGGCTCCTCCATGAAGGATTCATTATGACTGGAGGGTTTATTTACTCTGGCCAATAAGTGAAAGGTGAAAAGCAGCACGTAACTCAAGGGATGAACCAAGGAAGCTGCTATAGAAGGATTGAAGAATCTAAAATATCTAATCCAATAACAGAACCTGCACAGCCACACGAACTCAGTCCCACAGGGTTTGGTCTTGACCTTAAAGTAGGAATACTTTCATTTCTGCTCCTGAAACTTTGCACTTAAATAAAAGTTCATAAATGCAGACTGAATCAGCCAGAAAGGCTGCTGCAGGACCGTCTCATCGCTGCACCTCTTCGGTAGATTCAGACAGCATCTGGGCCAGAACCAGACGCGTCGTTAATCTGACTGTAACCAGATTTTACCGAGCAAAGCATCATAAAAAGCCAGCCACCGCTCTCCGATTGTGAAGAAATTGGCTTATTTCTCTGAATTTAGGGTGAAAGCAGCGACTCGATGGAGTGTGACTAACACTGAATGAGATGATGGAGAGAGAGACGAGAGAAACAAGGAGCTTCAAGTCGGGATGAAATTGTTCGTTCCGCCAATTAGACGGAGATAGACGAGAACAATCAGTGAAACAAATGTGAAAAGATGTACCCTGGGGGACATCTTCCTCCTACCTACCACACACACACACACACCTTTATCTGCTCCACGGACTGCACGCCGTGTGAATTTAAACCCATTTTGGTTTTCTAAACCCGTTTCTCTCACATCAGAAAAGCTTCATCAGGTTGTTGCAGCATCACTGCTCCAGGGACGCTTTTGGATCGGACATAAAAAACAAGACGTAACAGGAATCTCGAGTCATTTCACATCTTTAAAACTCCATTTAGAGACTTTTGGATGTATTATTGACAATAGTAAAATCTGCTTTTTCATTTAGTTTTTTATTTTAAACAGACATATCCATCAGAATTTACTGTCATCAATAATTCAACATCATCTCTTTGTTTGAAAGGCAGTAGGCTGAAGTATAAACTTGTATATCCCTACCCCCGTCTTACATAATATCTGTTACTCGTGCGTTATGTTGTAATATCACATTAGATAAAAGAAAGAATAACTAATCTCAAACAATTACCCCATCCAAAAAACAAAACCACATCTCTATCGTCTACAATAACAAATGAGAATGATAATACACCTTCCTCAGAATAAAAGCATGTTTTCTTCTGTATAATTATTTAAAATATGTCTTTTAAAATGTTTTTTAACTGGTTTATGTTTGTACTTTTCTTGCTATTATTTAAAATAAATGTGTGTTTAAGATTGATGCAGGTAAAAACTGAAAACAGGTGCAATCACACAAAGTTCAGGTCACATTTCTAATCTGGGTTTATGTGAAATCATCTGAACATAAAGCATAACTTTGTGAGCAGATTTAATTATTTATTTGCCTTTTTAAGAACTTCCTGGTTTAATCTAGAAAATTCCTACCTGAGCCAGAATATCAGCATCATGTGATCTTGAGAACCACGCCCCCTCCACCTACTGGTTGTGCCTCGCTCTAAAAGGTCACAGAGACTGAGCTTTTGCCACCATAGCTCCTAAACTGTGGAATAACCTAGAAATTAGACGTGCAACCTCACTTGGGGCCTTTAGAGCAAAACCTAACACTAAAGACTCCCAGCGTCCCATTAGGCCTCTGCTGGCCGTTCTCACCTGTCCAGTGTAATAACTGGCCTTGCTTTGTATAATTTTAGTTTTAATGTTTTGCATCTTGCTGGTTTTAGATGTTCTCTGTATCGAGTGTCTAGTTGTATTTATGTGTTATTGTCTCTTTGAGCTTGTCCCTTCACGTGTCCCCACAGCCAATCATCTATCTCTATTGACTCCTCTGTCCTCTACCCTCTCACCTACTAACTTCATGTCCTCGTCCTCCACATCCACAAATCTCCTCTCAGCCTCCTGCCTGGAGATCCTTCTGAGATCGTCGTCTCTCCTCTGGACATGTCCTAACCATCTCAGTCTGTCCTCTCTGACTTTTTTGTTACTCAAGAACAGATACAAGTATTTTCAGAAGAGAAGGGAATCAAGTACAAAGAAAAAATGTCCTTTAGGGTCTAAAATGAATCAAACTGAATTATGAGTTCAAGATGAACTAAAATCTTCTAAGTGATGTTTTATTAAAAATGGCACAATTCAGTTTACTTTAGTTTGTAATTTGAAAACCAAACAGATGATGAAAAGTTGATAAATAAAATGATATTATTCTAAAAGAAAAAATCTGAGGAGTTCTCTGGGGGTCCTGGAGTTGAATTTGGTCTGGAGGCCCCTGGTCTTTGTTGGGATCCAACAAGCTCCTTGCTGGTGACTTGGAGAGCTTGGACTGCCTTCTGCAGGTCCCAGGTTATAGAGAGATGTCCTCCACATGGTCGAAACCTGGAAAGTCTGCTTTGTTTATCCTCATCTGAGTTATTTGGTGAAGTCGTGGGCTCATCTCCTCCGCCTTTAGCAGCCTCTCACTTGGTGTTTCATAAGCTCTTGGGCACCTTGGCAGCTTTGGGCCTGGCTGACCTACACCAGTCTGAGGTCTCCTGGGTTTGCATCTTTCAGAAGGTCTCCTCCAGCTGGACACCAGCGTCCTTTTGTTCTAGCAGGTTCTTCTACCCTGGCCTCATGGCCTTCTCCAGGGATCAGCCGATGTGAAGTCCACCCTCTGATGCTGCTGGGGGGTGAGATGGTGATGGATGATCCCACCCTCCCTACACCTCATTCAAATACCCCTTCTGACAAGTTCACACACACACACACACACACACACACACACACACACACACACACACACACACACACACACACACACACACGTGTTTACAGTCGATGTGTCTCAACTATAATAAGGTCACCTGTAAGACAAAGGTTTCCTGTTCCTGAGACAGAGTGGTACTCAGACCAACCGCTCTGACTACAGAACAGAACAAGAGAACAAAAACTAAAACCTACTGAAATAGATCCTCTGAGGTTTTAGGGAGAGAATGAGGCGAATTCTCTAAAGGAAGGACAACTTTGACTCCTTTTATTGTTAGTCTGAAACAAGTTCTTTGATTTAAAATCATTTTCACTCCCCAAAAATAAACTAATGTTATCAGAAACTCAAAGCAGGATGTTTGATTTTCCTCCTCGGAGGGAGCTGGATGGTTTGGACTGTGATCCGTCTGGAACGTTTTCAAAAGGAGACGAGTTTGACTGACAGAACAAATCACCATGACGATAGACTTCGTCTCATCTTTCATCTTCACTTCTTTTATGACGGATTTATTCCAACTTATCCGTTTTCCTGTTTCCTCTCATCTCTTCCTCACTCTTCCTTGCTGCTCGCTCCATTTTCTGGTGTTTTGGTTGTTTCACCGTCTCATCATCCGGCACATGGAGACTTTAGTCCAACACGCTGACAGCAAGATCAGGTTCTTTCAGCCAAGTTTACTCCAGGTTTGGATATTAAAGTTAATCCAAGAGAATGTGATTAATGTTTGTTGTGATAAACCTAAACCTAAATCATTTTGACTTCCTCAGATGCATTTTTTCATTTCTAATATGACGAGGACAGCAGAGAAAGAAAAACCTGGAACAGATTAGAAAGCATGTATAGTTTTCTACCTCATCTCGTACGCCCTCAGGGTGCAAAAAAAAAAAACCAAACAAACCAGATACGTTAACGCAAAACACACCAGACGCGTGCTAATGTGAGACGGACAAATCCTAAAAACAAAAACGCCTCCTGGTACTTAGCTGCTTACAAATAAAGAGCTAATTGTTCATTTTCCAGAGAGAGAGAGAGAGAGAGAGAGAGAGAAAGAGAGAGAGAGAGAGAGAGAGAGAGAGAGAGAGAGAGAGAGAGAGAGAGAGAGAGAGAGAGAGAGAGAGAGAGAGAGAGAGAGAGAGAGAGAGAGAGGTCTCAGAGGAAGGAACCTAAAGTAGAAACTCATTAACGGATGTCTCTTGGAGGGCGACGCTACGATGTTAATGCCCAGCAGGGGGTTGGGGGGCTGGATGCACAGTGAGGAGGAAGACTGGGACGATAGACCTTTAAACGGTTTACAGACACGTTTTTATTCTTGAACAGAGCATAAATCTGGTTTTTATTTATAGACGTTCTCTTTTTGAGTTCACGACTTAATCAGCTTCTAGATTAGCAGTTTTTCTACAAGTAAAAAATACAAGTAAACCTCTTTAGGAGCTTTTTTGTGTCTGAATGATCCAGAGGTCAGAGGTCAGGTAATCATATCTGATCACTTGGACATAAATATTTGTAAAAAACAGAGCTGCCCTGAAGTCTCACAAAGTCATGCTTTACGGCAATCCATGTTTACACCTCAGACCAGATGAACTACACCTGGTTAGCATTTATTATATAACGTGTTCATCATGGTGATTTTATGGAGCTAAAAAACTAAAAAGAACGTCCGAGTCAAACGAGTCAACATCGAGAGTTTCCTGAATCACGAGCACTCAGAGAGATGTTTCCTGCATGTTTTAGATCATGAACACAGCTGATGTGTTTGATTTAGTGATGAACCGCTCCTGTAGACACTAATGAAGGCTGAGGAGACGTTTCAGCTGTTAGATTAAGGTGTTAAAAAGACCAACGCACAGCGAGGAGAGAAGTTTCACTTTTGCTTTCACTAATGGACACTAGGGGGTGCTAAAAACAACCCAAAACTGCAAATGTCTAATAGATTCTGTACATTAACACTTTAAACTGAACTCTAATGATTGTAAAAGAACAAATTCTCCTTTTCAAAGTGATTTAAACAGCAGCTTTGGTTCTGGTGTCTAACAGAAGTCGACAGACTACGCAACTAGCCTGAAAACACCCGACTCACCCCCCTCCCCCGCTCTCCTTCATCAAAAGAAATGTTGAAGAGAAAACTTGTTTTTATGAGAACCAACAGATGAATGTCTGAGAACGCCCGTAGAAAAATCTACAACTGCTGCTTTCAAAGTTTAACAACGGCTGAATAAAAGGGACAGAAATCTGTCTCCTTCAGCAGACGGGGACGTCTGGCTTTTCTTTAAAGACCTCAGTGGAAGGAGGAATTAGCCAGAATTCTCTTTTTCTCAGCTTTTCTACCAGAGTTTTTTTTTGTCTGTAAATAAGACGGTTCTCAGCAAATCAATTCATCAGTTCTCCAACCTGCTTGGTTTAGTTCTGCACTCGGGTCGGTTTGGACGGACGAGTCCTCCGGTGGGTTCTGGGTCGACTACTGGGCCTCGCCCGGCCGTCCGTTACACTCAGCTGATGATAATCACAGAAACACACCCAATAAAGCTCAAAGTGTCTCACGAGACGGGTCCGAGACGAAGGAGACAAAGACGAGGATGAAGAGGAAGAAAACAAACTGAGTAAAAAAGGGAAAAAATGAAGGCAAAGAAAGAAAATGTGAAGGAAAGAACAAAAATAAAAAATAAAGATGGAGACAAAGATTGACACCAAACTCCAAGGAACAATAAGAACAAACGACAAAAAGAACGAGAGGACAAATCTGAAGATAGAAGACGAGGAAGAAGCAAAGAAACAAACAGATGAAAGACTGGTGAAGTAGGTCGCTTTATGAATGAAACAAAACCTGGACAGACACGTGAGATGCTTTTATAAAGTTTTCATCTCGTTTGACACAAAACAGAATTCGATGTAAACTCATCGTCTCTGAATCCAAACTGAATCAATGGATCAACTCCTGAAGCAACAGCCGTTTCATACAGACTGAATCATATTTTAGTTTAACCAAAATTCTGATATCTGATTAGTTTAGATAACTTAGTTTTACCCTCCACATGATGCAGAAACAACTCTCATCTCCGATGGAGAAGCCTCACACACAGGTCACGTCACCGCCAGCGCGTGGAGCTGGGGGGAGGGGGAATCCAATCACTCCTGGATTGATTTTCCAGGCAACAGAGAAGCGATTAGGCGGCGCGGGGGGGTCCTGCTGTTAAACCGTGTTAAGAGAAACGCTTTGGCCATCGACCGCCAGGCTCACGCTCTCAACAGTTTGCATTAAGGCCTGTTAAACTGCTCCGAAGGCTCAAGTGTTGCTTTTAGCGCTGCTGATCGGATCAGAACGTAGTGAGTTAATAAGAGATTAAATCAAAACGGGATCATCTGGAGGAGCGGGGCTGAGTTCATCTGGATAATAGATTTTAAAACGGGAACTCCTCATCGGGTCAGAGCCTTCCTGCCCAGAAGAGAACCAACATGTCGGACTTCCTGGAAGCACAAAAACTTTAGTTAACTTTAAAAAACGAGTTTTCAGGTTTCTGTTTGATCACATTTAGGTTTATTCTTACAAAGATTTTAATACACAGATAGTACTCGTGTGTATTATCTCTGCACAAGCATGTCTGACGTGGCTTTCACCTTAAAAACTATGTTTTACTTAAAGAGGAGCCTTAGGCTACCTATAGGCTAAGAGGTACTGTGTGACGTTAGCCACTATTTGGGACGTGGCTTCACCACCGCCGTCAGATATAAAAACAGTGAGTCTCGGCCACGCCTCCAGCTGGCTCGGCACCAGCGACATCACGGCTCAGGGCCCTCCCAACAAACTTTCCTCCTCTGGTGAAGGAGGTGAAGGGAAATCCTCCAGACTAGGAAGTGTGCTTTTGTTTCTCCATCTGAGCGAGCTGTGTGTGTTTGTTAGCGGCAGAGGAGATAGGTGCGTGACCTGTAACCGGAGAGTTGCAAGTCCGAGTCCCACTCACTTTGTCCCTGTCGTGTCTCTGGGCCAGACGCATAACCCTCCTCACCCGCTGGTGGTCGGACTAACCGAATGTGCCTGAGCTCGGCAGCCTCGCTTCTATCAGTGCACCCCAGGGCAGCTGTGGCTATGATGTAGCTTATCACTACCAGTGAGTGATTGAGTATGTACTTTCTTTGTACTACATTCTGTGGACAATTTTTCAGGTTTAACCTGCCATGTGGGGACATTTGGCTAGTTAGGGTTAGGGTTAGGAATAGACCAGTAATGGTTAGGGTTAGGGTTAGAGTATGGGTTAGGGTTAGGGTTATAGTATGGGTTAGGGTTAGGGTTAGAGTATGGGTTAGGCATAATTCAGCCCCAAAAATGAATGGAAGTCAATGACAAGTCCCCACAGGTGTATCAATCCAAAAATATGTGTGTGTGTGTGTGTGTATGTGTGTGGAGAGAGAATGAATGGGGTGTTGTAAGGTGCCTTGGGGGGTTGTAGAACTCTACACTGGCCATTTACTGTTTACATTTTTGATTTCTCAGCTTTTTGTTAAAAGTGATTTATTTTTTGAGACAACATATTTTAATGAGCTGTTCCGTGAAGCTAAAAGGTTTCTGGTCCTGCTCAGACACATTAAGGATAAAATGATGAAGTTATTTACACAAATGAACTATTTCCTCTGAGACGCAAAAGTCTGCAGGACTGAACCGCAGCTCCACTAAAACCAACAGCGTCGTCTCCTCAGGGCTTTCTGCACATTAATATTTAATACTCAAAGATAGATTTTCACTGACAGAGACTTTTCATTTGCTGGTATTGATCTGATGTGAACAAAGCTTTTGTGTTGGACGCATTCATTTACAAATATAAACTTCATACGTGTCCTGATGCAGAAATGAGATGTTTGTGATGATTTCTGGAGGCTTGCATCCATCTCTGCTGTGTTCGAGTCCATTTTTAAACCTTTCTTATGTCTACAATCACCTTCATTCGTCTTTGTGAGCATGTTGTCTCTTCGTCTCCATGTAGGAGACATGTAACGCTGTCAGTCTGCCCACTCCGAGTCTCCAGTGGCAGGCTGCATCGCCGAGGCTCGCATTCATTAAAGGGGGTGAGAAGAGACAGAGGTGCCAAAACAAAGATGAGACAAACATGAAACAGGTGTCGCCGAGGGAGCAAAGATGAACAGACACGAAGAAGAAATGATCCAGGAAGAGGGAGCTGCAGGAAACAGAGGAGGTTCTTAAGCCTAATTAACCCATTTTCTGTTCTTCGCTCCACTTTTCCGCCTCTCTCCTCTCAATCCTTCCTCTTAAATCCCTTCACGTTCCCGATTAGGTTTCTAAAGTTAAAATCTGATCGTTTCTGTTGATGAATTCAGATTTTTACAGTTCAAATAAACAAAGATGAACTTCCACAAAGTCCAGACCTTTTCACCGATGTGGACGTTTTTATTTATCTTTACATTTGACTCAAACCTCACGTCCAGAAGACTTTTTCTTAAACTCTTTTTGAACGAGTTTGCTCTTAATGACTGATAAAAGGTTTGAAAAAGTTCCTCTCAGCTCTCCCAGTCAACGTGTTCATTAAAGGAGGAACGATGCGACTATAAATAACAAAAAGGCATAATTTATTCCGAGTGCGACGCGTTTGACCGCCGGTCCAGGAGCCGTTCTGTTTCATTTTCAATGTATTATGCAAATGCAACAAGCTCATCGATGCTGTTTTTAGTGGAGATCGACCATCTGTGGCCAAGAATTAGAGCGTGTGCACGTGTTCCCATTACACCTCTCTTTAAAATGCTTTTATATGCATATGAATGAGACTTTGGCTGCTTTAAAACACTGACAGCAAAGGATGAAAAGTCATTATCAGAGGGGAAATGATGCATTCTGATTCACTCGCCATCTTTTTGCTATTAACCCTCAAACTGCCAGGTAAAACACTCAAAGCAGATTTGTACATAACTCTAAGATACATGCATTAAACTTTACTGAACAATTAGAACAAATAAAAACATTTTTAATATTTGAGGACGTTTGCACAGAAAGACTCGTTTGCACTATTTTATAACAGTTATGGTCGCAAAGGAATACACATAATAAACTGAAGGTTTTGGACATTTGTCAAAGATAATTTCCATTTTACTCTAAAATAAAAAGATGTGATTTAGCAAATACGGATTTCATTCAGACCTAAAATAAAACTTTCAGATACAATTTGGCTTATTTCACTGTTTACGCCCACTTGGTTCAAATCATGTCAGAAACACAAGAAGAAATCTGATTTTTTGGTCAAATGTTATTTGTTTTTTTTTGTTGAAAATGTTTCACTTTTCAGATAATATTTAATCGTAAATGTCGTCTATTCACTTCCTACAAACAAACTAAATCTAGAACATTTTAGAAGTCAGTGGGGTCACTTTTATCTCTATTTTATTTGTTTCTTTCTTCTTTTAATCTTGTTTTGAATGTATAATGATAGTAAACATTTTAAGCTTCAGATTTTTTGAGTTACGTGTGTATGTTTGACACTCTTATTGTGAAGGACTAAAGGAAGTTCTCTGTGGATGCTGCTGTGGAAGTAATTTTAAAGATTTATCTTAATTATTAAAAAAATTTGGCCTTTTCCTTTTAACACTTCTACTTAAATTACGTTTTCGCTGCTTGTAAATCAGTCAATGCTCACACACACACACACACACACACACACACACACACACACACACGTCAATATGGTTGACATCTGAAGCAGCTTCCCTCACATCCGACATCGACTAAAACTCCTGGTGTGAAGGAAGACGTTAGTGTTGTTTGTATGTTATGGCGTGTTAAACATGCCATCAGCACATTCACATGTCTATTAGAAACCGTTAGAGGAAACACTTTGTTCTACACTGACTGCAAACATTTCCTCCATCACACCTCCAACACATCAAAGGACTTCAGCTTTACCCTTCCTGCTCACAATGCTTAATTTACCACTGTTTATGCATGTGCATGTATGTGCAGCTATGCATGTATGTACAGGTATGTGCAGCTATGCATGTATGTACAGGTATGTGCAGCTATGCATGTATGTGAATGCATGTGCAGGAATGCATGCATGTGCAGGAATGCATGCATGTGTATGTATGTGCAGGTATGCATGCATGTGCAGGAATGCATGCATGTGCAGGTATGCATGCATGTGCAGGTATGCATGCATGTGCAGGTATGCATGCATGTGCAGGTATGCATGCATGTGCAGGTATACATGTATGTGCCCATATATGCATAGCTGCACATGCATGCATACCTACTCTTCCTTTAGTGTTGAATTCTACCAAAAGCCATAATTATGTTTCCATCCCAGTGTTTTTCTGTAAGTCAGATAAATGATACTTGACTCAGGACAGTATTTTGGTTTTTTCTTTGATAAGGTTTGATGAGCAGAAACAAACAAAATCAGGAAAATAATTAGTTTTTAGATAAAAATGAAGAGTCCTCCGTTACTCAACATGGCCTCCGTCTCATGGCAGGAAATTTAATCATGTTTGAAAATGTTGGGCGACAAACTTTCCTCTCTAAAGCTTGGTTTATGCTTGACGCATGTACATTCCGCACGGAAATGAGACGCACGGATGGAACACGCGTCAGACTTTGCAGCGTTTATAGTTCCTTCCCACCTTCTGCGGCTTGTCTCCGCTGTGAGCCAATATTCTCCCAGAGTGCGGGGTGGCATGAGGCTACGGCATGCATTAAAACACTACACCATAGTAGAAGTAGAAATCACTGATGTTTTACACTTTTTTACTGCTTCCTCGTCTTTTCCGAGTGTGACAGCAATTTTACTCCACAAATTATTAACATTATCTTGATCACGGTGATCTTTATGGGCCGAATCATAGAGATGTTTGTATTTACGAACGTCCGCCACTACGAGCTCTTGCAGTCCACCATGTTTTTCAGCGCTGGACCGTCCGCGTAGTTAGAAAATTTCCTAGGTGCGCGGTGCGGAAACTTTGGGCCGCACGGAGGACACGCGGAGGGGCGTGGTTGCTAAAATGACGTAATTTTGCCGTGCGGAGCCTTGCGGACCTCGCGGACGCGTCAAGCATAAACCAACCTTAAGTCGTCGCTTTAATCTGGAACCTTTTGTGAGTCAGAAATGGGAGAAAGGTGTGAGAAATGTGGGAGGAGTTACAGAACTCCTGCTGGTTCTTTGTTAAACCTGCTAACCTGTTGTGTCGCTGCTCTTTCTGCCTTGTGTGTCTTTTTTACTTTTACTTTTTCTCATCACTGTTCTTTATTTTTGTCATTTGTGTTTTCTCGTCAACATGCTTATTTTGTAAACCAACACCTGTGTTCACTATCCCTCATTTATCTGTGCAGTTTGTTTTGAAGCACTAACTGGTGTCCTAATAAAACCAGCTCCCTTTGAGATTTGCTTCATCTCCTACTGGACCATTACTGGTATAGAGCTTATTGGTTACAGGAGTCAGTGAAGTCCTCTTGTCTGCTACAGACTTATAGCTATTAGTTCAGCTGACTTCTGAGGTTTATTTGGGAGCATTTTCATGGTAGCACCGTTTCAAGGCTTCTTCAATCATCAATCAGTTTCCATTACAGCCGCCAGACGCTCTTATTTACCTGATTGCTGTGCAGTTATTCAAACTGACACTCCACACAAGTGACTGATTGAGCGTGTCCTTCATATTTCTATCTTATCACTTGGAAGAACGGAAAAACGGCGGCTCCTGTGGTGCTATTACTGCAGACTGTAATCAATCAGGGAGCAAAAAAGGCGTGAGCCGTCCGTGAAAATAAAAAAACCAATGTGATGGAAACAGGTCCTGGAAACTCATTTTCATGTTTTTGTTTTTCTTGAAGTTGCGATCCATCAGTCAGTCTGTTAAATACAGACGGACACATTTCATCTGGATCCTTTACTAAAAAACAAAACACTTAAAAAATTCTCATTTATAAAACTTTGTGCAGAAGTCTTAATAAATTCTACTTGTGCTCAGCAAAAAAGGCTGACGTATGCAAAGAAACGTTTGTTTACTCAGTGATCACACTAATTAAAGCTACAATCTGGATGTCTTTTTATCCGACAGCACCATCTAGAGGCAGACAGATGTATCGCACCATAAGCCGTTATCACCACTTCCGTATTTTCAGAACACGCACCTGAAGGGTATGAGACGGCTCAGATCCCTCACTCTGCTGTGTTCTCTTTAGACTCTTACGTTGTAATAAACTGTCTAAAGGATCAAGAGCTCACCTCTGTAACAAATAAAAGATTTTAATTAAAACTGGAGCTTTAGATGAACCTGAAGCTGCTGAGCCACAGAGGGTTTGAGTTTTTTAATCATAATTTTTATTGTTGGAATTAAAACTCAACTAAAGCTTCAATAACAAAAGTCTCATTGTTCTGAGTTTTTGGAGTGACTGGGCCTCCTCTGAGCGAAGCCTTTCTGGGTTACAGAGACTCTGAGGGATTACGGTTCCCTCGTGCCAAGATGTAAAATCCTTTTTATTAATAAACCTTGGAACCCACGGGACATGCGCTACCCCCTCACCAGCCTGCTCGCCTATAATTGACTCATTAATTGACTCATTTAAAGCTGTCTAATTAATGAATTTAATTCAATTTAGCGAATTGCACATTTCCCGTTTTAAGTGCTTGGTCCTGATTTGGGAGGTGATAGCTTTGGAGAATGAGAGCAGCAAGAACTAGCGAATAAATATGTTTGGTGGTAATAACCGCTAATGCACAGGCTAATTACTGGAGTAAATTGATCATTCTGTCTTAATTGATTTAAGCTTGTTAAAAGGGCGCAGCGCCAGCTTCGTTAGCCATTAGCACTTTATCTGGATGACAGTAATTGGAGGTGAATGCTCTCATTTCTTGTGTTGCTCTGCCCCAACTGAGCATCCGTGGCATCCATCATAACTAATGGACAAGCATTGTACAGTAAACCCGTAATAAAAGGAAATCTGGGGAGAAGTCTGACAGCAGGAAATCACCGGAGCTAATGAGGGAAAACTTTAAATACTACAAACTTTTTTTATTTTTTAATTTCACTTTAAAAGGCAAACATTTCAGGGTAAAAACTACAAAATAGGTGACATCCAATCCTAACAAAGCTGTGTCCGTTTCTGTTTACCTGACAGGTTAGTTCATGTCTAAAGGTGAAATGAAGCAAAGCCGGCAGAGTTAGACTCCTACAGGTTGGTGTAGCTCAGTGGTCTCTAACCTGTGGCTCCGGGGCCACGCGTGGCTTCTGAACTTTGGCTAAAATGGCTAGGTTGGCATGAGAAAAGGATAGTTTTCCAGTCAACTTTTTAAAATACGTGCATTGTTTAATTTATGAACTTATTATACAAAACTCACATTTTCCATCCCTTGGTGCTGCCCTGTGGGTCTCTATAAACACTCCTCATGTGGAAAAATAACATCCATCCATTTTCTGTCAGTGTTTTGTTAGGCATCATCTGCCTAAAACAAGCCGTTTTAAAAAGTCCCCGTTTGTGATGTCACAATCAGGGAAATTAGATTAGAACCACCTCTCACATGTCAGAGAGCTGCTGATGGAGGAGCAGCAGCTCTACTCTGAGTTCCTCCCAGGTATCAGAGCTTCTGAGTGGGGGACAGGTGGGCGTGGCCAGCTCCAGCTTGTTCTCTTAAAGTGACAGAGTCCTGAAACGACTCATTCTGGAAGCTAGTGTAACTGTCGAGAATAAAACTGATGAAACAACTTTAGGTGAGAGGGATTTAGTACAAAGAATTGCATAAACATGTTTTACATCAGCCATAGAACTGGTATATCTTCAGAAAAATCAATATGTCCCCGTTCAGATCCCCGTTAGCTGCTGCAATAGCAGTTGTTCCCCTTCCTGGGGTCTAAAAAACCTTTTAACACGGTATTTTCATACATGCAAAAACCAAAAAGGGCTCAAACAACAGCACAGCACATTTAAAAACAACAGCTCCACATTAAACATACATCCGTTTAGGATTTAAAATATCTCACCACTACACCTGATGTTTCTACAGCAGAACAAAACTGATACCATAAATAGGTCGTTTCATCATTTCAGCAGCAGAATCAGCCAAAAACATCAAAAGTTTACTTTCAAGCCAAGAGTTTGATAGATGATAAATGAGTGCTAGCTTCTTGTGCCAGGACAGTTTGGTGGTTCTGTACGGGTTATTCTCAGAGATGGTAAAACACCACAGACCTCTGGTGTTATCAGAGACATGTTGATGCTGGGAAATCTTTATCACTGTTAATTGTACAGGTTTGTTTTATTCTATTCTGTTAACTTCAGCAGCTTTATTAACCCTTTAACTGGCAGGTCGACCACCCAGAACACATTTTAGCCCCGATTATCTTTTTAAAGCACAGAGCTCAACGGAAAACCAAAGAATACTAAATGATCTGATCTAAACATGTGGGGATATTTGAGTAGAATGTTAATTATCTTTCATTAAAACTCCCACTGCTCCAAATAAAGTGAAACACAAACAAATTAAAAAGCGTGGAGATGAAGGGGTTAATGTGATAATAAAGAACTTCTAAAGCCAAGTCCTTCAACATGATCAGAACTGCAGAACAGCCTCTGAATACGAGGTGAAACGTCTTCAAAAGGTAAAATAAATAAATAAAACAAAAGTCCAGTCGCTTTTCTGAAAAACTTCGGCCAACTTTCAAATGCATTATGCAACAATCTGGTAAATATTTCATTCTGACACGGTTTTCCTGTAGTTGTGAAACCAACGTGATGCAGTGGTCAAGATGTTTGTCTTCAGATTTAACGAGTCTGGACTCTTCTGACAGAATTTATTTATTTTAATATAAAAGATTCGATTTTATTATCAAGGCGTGTGTGGTTACACGTGAATGAAACTAAGCTTCAGCTGACTGAGGGGGAGAAAAATGAAACTCTAGCAGAACCTTAGAGAGATTCTTTGAAGCGGTTCTGATGACGACACGCAGAAACAGTCCTTCAGGATGGAGGGGCTAACGGCTAGTTCAACGTGAGTTCCTGTAGTTTTAAACCAGCTCCAGTGTCCTCAGTGTCAAACCTGCGATGTTGTTTCATAAATCTTTATTTTGCGTTACAGGATTCTTCCCTGACTGACCCATCGTGTTCCAAGCAAAAGAATGGTCACATGATCGTCAAAGCTGCAGATTTTTGCAGTGCTCCTGACTGACCCAGGATCTGTTGTGTCAACTACTTCTGACATCTGGGTTTTTGTTACGGCAGTGGTTGGGTGGGTGGTGGTGTTACGAGAGCCAAGCCCAACACACAGAGCTGCACAATTAATCTTTTTGTTTTATTTTATTTTCACAGCGCTGCTACAGCCGATATTAATAATAGCTGTGGCCGTCTGTCTCTGTTGCTAATTTTCTGTCCGTCACTGACTCAGCTCCATGAGACAGATTCTCTGGTTTGCTGCAACAGTAGAACAGGATTTACCGTAACAACACTAAGTGGACTTGAAAGCGCTACTTATCTTTTAAAACCATGTGGATGTTTTTGATGGCACAAACCGTTGTGGAGTTACAGTAAAGCATGAAATGTGTCAGAGTTCGCTTATCAGTCATAAAGGACATTAAAGCGGTTTCTCTGGGAAAAAAAGCCGCCGTCAAGGAAGCCATCTTTACTAGATAAGAGTTAGAAACACAGGACTCCACTCAGACCAGAGTAATGATGTCAGCGTTAGCTCCTCCCACTGACTTTGGACACTGACAGATAAAATACATTCACGAGGAACAGAACGGCAGACCGTAAAATATTTGTGATTTTTATAAATGAAATAAATTACAATAAAAACCATTTAATCATTTTTCTAACAGATTTAATCTGTTTGCACAAAGGTTTAACAAGAAAACAAGCTAACTTAGAGAAATAATCCTCCATCAGATGAAGAAAGCATCAGTGTTTCTGCAGAGGTAGATGAAGCCATCAGAAAAAGCCTCGTGTTTCCAGAGATGATTGTGTCACGTTTTTATAGCCGTGTGAGAAACACAAAACAAGCTTCAGTATGAACGCTCCGATTTCTTTAACTCTTTCTACACAACACCGAGTGCCGGAGACGCCGCGTGGTTCACGGGAATCGTCTGAACTCAGTGAAAGCTCCGGCTGGGCTCCCCGGGTGAAAATGGATGACTTCTCTTTTTTTCCTCTGATATCGATTTAGAATTTCAAGAAAGTAGATCCTGTAGAAAGCCATTTTGGAGAGCACTTAGGATTAGATTGGGCCTGCAGCGGCGGTCCACTCGAATCCCGAAAGGAAACGGGGCGGGAAGGCAATGCTTTCCTGCAACGACGCAATCAGAGCCAAAGAAAACACCTCACAGCACCATTCTGTCATTTCATTTACCATCGCATGTTTTAAACAATAAAAAAGATTTCTGAGGGAAGGACACAGCAAAAAGGTGTGTGTGTGTGTGTGTGTGTGTGTTATTTGTCCTCCTGCTCATCCAACCATAGAATGTCAGATCCAGAAGAAGATAGAACTCTGCAGGTGTTGGTAGATTATTGCTCTTCTGAGGACAATCTCAAACTTCAGTATCTATCATTAAATCCTGGAGTCACACACACACGCGCGCACACACACACAACACACACACACACACACACACACACACACACACACACACACACACACACACACACACACACACACACACACACACACACACACACACACACACTGTCCTCCCCTCTACAGTAAAGGGTACAAAGTTTCACCCCGTCTTTAAAAACTTTCCAGAACTTAAGGTTTAGTCCTAAGAGAACTAAAACAAACCTAACAGACGATCTGACTCAGCTGTGTCTGAAATAATCTGAAATACTGGCCAACCTTTCCTAACCTGCCCAGTAATCTAACTGATGTGATTTTTACAATAATCTCAGGTCGAGGTCTGAACTTGGACTCGGCTGCAGCTGATTGGTTTAATACTTTGAGATGATGGTCGTGTTTCATGAGCCGATTCGGTCCAGGCTTCGGCTGTTCAACCTCGTGTTAGACTGTAGAGGAGTTCAAGGTGGACTCTGTGAGCCCAAACAGCCCTCCATCAGTCTTTTCTCCAAACCTGCTGCTGTGCATTATGGGTAATCACCCCTCCATTGATCAGGTCTGTCCAAAGACCTTCATTCCTGAAGTCCTGAAAGGTTGTCTAGATGAAACTTTATAAAGTGAAATTTGGTTGTTTGAGAATAAATGTTTTCCTGCAACTCTTCTAAAAAAAAAAAAAAAAAGCCAATCTTGTTCAATCTTTTTCTAGTTCTCCTGTTATGAACTTTAACCTTTAACCTGCAAACTGTTGAGTCTGAGGTGGAACCTCTGGACTCTCTGGGATGTCGACCCGAGAAGACGGGCAGCCCTGGAGTAAAGGACTCTTGTCTGGAAATGACCTTTGACCCTTCACTGAGTGATGAGCAGAAACTGTCGTTTTTCTTTTTTTTTTTTTTTAGTTAAAGGGGACAATTTATTTTCTTAAGTTATAATAGTTCTACAGTCGATATAAAACATGTTTATGAAGTTCTTTGCACAAAATCCCTTTAAAAACATTCAGCAGTTTCATGTTTGAGATTTTCAGTACTTTCCAGAATGAGCCGTTTCAGGGCTCTGCCACTTTAAGAACAAGCCAGAGCTGGCCACGCCCACCCACTCCCCGATTGGCTGCTATGAGAGGAGAAACTTTAATATCCCAGACTCCCAGAGTAGAGTCGCTGCTTCTCCAGCATTTACAGGGGAAAGCTGGTTCTATGCTACTTTTCCTTATTGTGACATCACAAACGGGGACTTTTTGAAATGGCTCATTTTAGGTAAATATTTCCTAAAACCAAACATGGAAAAGGAACCGATGGAAGTGTTTTTAGAGGCAGTAGAGACCCACACGGCAGCACAACAAGATGCAAAAGGTGAGTTTTTCATAACATGTCTCCTTTAACACACATTTAAATGTTCTGAACAAGGAAATTAGCACTTTTAGACCCGTTTAGGCAGCATCAATCGGTCCGGACACGTAGAACCACAGATATTAAAGAATAAACACGGACCAGGTTCAGCACATGTGAGAAGATGGAAATAATAATTTTGTCTACTTCCCCAAAAATGATTTTATAAGATGAAAAGTTTTCAGATGTTGGTGAAAGTCAAGGTGCCATTCACACGTTCAGCTCCAGCGCAAGAAAGTTACCAGTCCGTCTGCTCGGAATCCCTCAGCGAGTCAAAAAGTTTAATAAATACATCTATGGAAATGAGCTCCTCTGAAAACCAACGAGATGTTCATCTTCTGAGCGCACCGACGTTTCATTTCTGTTAAATCAACAACCATTTCCCCCAAATTTCTGCCTCTTTACTCACACAAACCCATGCCTGTAGACGCATACGCAGTCTCAGGAGAGCAGCTCTACACAGGAACAGCAGTTCAATCATCCAACATGACGAGCTCCTCCAGGAGAAAAAATCCCTGCAGGACTGAGCCTGCAGCGATACACCACAGAGCCAGAGGCTGATTTTGATTCAGCTGCTCTTATTTAAATCCTCAGAGACTCTCACCTGCGTCTCTGCTGGCTACAGAAGAGCCTCATCTTCACTACAAAGATTCCACAGCAAAGAGACTGCAGAAGAAACGGGCTGAATAAACCAACATGCCAATGATGCCGTGCATTTTGTTTTTAATTCACTTCCAAACAGAAGAGTGGACCCAGAGCCAGCCTTCACACTCCAGCTCAGAGGCTTGCTCAAGGGCAGCCCTCCAAGGAAGACATGAATTATTTGGTTTCACCCCTGAACTTTGTTCTCCGTGAGCATCTTTACTCGGGTTTGGGTTCAGAATCTTTGGTCTTTTTCCAATCTAACTTTTACTTTTGGAGAAGAGAAACGCATCAACATTAGTTCTATTTCATGAACCAACAAAAGCTTTCAACCGGTTAACATCAAGAAGACAGCCGGGAACTAAAAAAACACAAAAATTATAAATAAAAAAACCTCATTTTTTACAGATGAGCTCAGATTTGG
>SSNS01000057.1:533559-559890 GCA_006937985.1 Aphyosemion australe | reverse complement strand
CCCCCGTATCAGGTACAGGTAGCAGCAACGGACAAGAATACGTTACTAATTATTTCAGAATTCACTAATGACTACTTATTGTATTATTGTCAGCTAAAAAAAAACTATTAGTTGATTAAAGTTAAAGTCCCAAGTCATCATCACACACTGGTGAAACTACATCTCTGCATGTGACCCATCCCCGTGGTGGGGAGCGGTGAGCTGCAGCTATGGCCGCGCTCGGGAACTATCTGGTGGTTTAACCCCCCAATCCAACCCCTTAGTGCTGAGTGTCAAGCAAGGAGGCATTGGGTCCCATTTTTTCAAAGTCTTTGGTACGACCCGACCGGGAATCGAACCCTGATCTTCCAGTCCCGGGGCGGACACTCTACCACTAGGCCACCGGTATTAGTATTTGGAAATTAATGAATTAATCATTAATTCAACTATGAGTTTATCGTTTATGATTTTTCACAATTAAAATATTTTGTGAACATAAAGAGACTGTCAACATTACTTAGTAACACACACACACTTCATTAATACTTTATCATGTTCGAATTCACACAAATCAGTTAAGCAGCAGCTGGGTGGAGGAGATCGATTCCCTCCAACTGTGAGGCCTTGAGGAAAAAAACTATGAATATTTTAACAGCTAATATAACTTACACTTCACATACGCAGACTCGGGTCACTGTACTAACAAGAATCTAGATGTGCTGATTAATTTATAATGAACTTGTTTGTGTATGCCGGCGTACGTGAGCACGCACGTAGAAACTAGTGACAGCTAAGGTCACCGCACAGGATGTAATTCACAGTCTGTTCCAAAATGACAGCAGTAATTTATGGATTACACACACACACACACACACACACACACACACACAGAAAACAAAATGTTCCCAGGCTGCTTGTCTTGTGAACCACCAGCCTAAACTCAAACTAAATGACAATTTTCCGACTGTTGCGGGGAAAAGGACTCTGGTATGAAACTAAAGTGTCCTAACGAAGAACTCCTGCAGGCGTATGCACAGGAAGTAGAGTGGCATAACAACAAAATAAAAACTCAACTTCACATTATTTTAGTCTCTCTCTAGAATTGTACTGCTCTGCGTTAAACCTTTGGATGAGCTGGCAACTACAAAGTATTAAAGTAACACTAATGAGTTATTTAAACTTTAAGCTAGAGCTCTAACATCTCAGTGATTGTTGAGTTAGAAACTTGACCACTTTCATATCTGACACTACTCTGCTGCCCTCTGCTGGCTGCACTTAACAGTTCCGAGGTGCGGGTAGGCATTAGTGCATGCGAGGCCTCTACCTGCTTTACGGCCATAGTTACTAGGTGTGTAGAAACGGTCGGGGAGGAGTTTGCTCTTCAGGTAGCTCATATAAAGGCAAGCAGTTAGGCTTTTCAGTTTGTAGACCGCCAATAAAAACAAAAGTAGTAATTTTGCTTTTTTTGTTGGAATCATGTTGGAGCCTGGGACTAAAAGAAAGAAAGAAAGTAATGTCTTTGGAAGCGAAGCAAAAAAGTGTGAGAGACACAAACAGTTAGCTAAAACAAGAGGTGCAGCTTACACTAGGAAGGAGCTAAAGGAGGCTACAACATACGTACCGATGGTGACCTGGCTTTGTTGCTGCTGGACTAGTAAGTAATAAAATATATTTTTGTGAATATTTTGACTTCGTGGGTAATTTATCAACTGGTTCGTGTTAGCATTAGCTTGTTGTTAGCACTAGCTCTTTGTTAGCTAATGTGCAAACATTTGAGCAAGCCTAGCTAACACTAAACTGGTCATTTGTGTTTACTAATCATTTTGCTTGTCCAGTGCTGTTCTGAATGCACTTCACGTGATGGTTTCAGCTCCGTGGAGCAGCCTTCAGCATACTTTTATTCCAAAGTAAATGAATTTTGTCCAACATTTGTTTGAAGGTCTGAAAGAGAAAAAAATTCATACGTTTTAATGAGTACATAAACTGTATAGATCTTTTATGGAAGATCTTTAGCTAGCTAAATTCTTATGTTTGGGACTGTCGGAGTGCAAATTCAATGCAGAAGAGTGTCACGCACATTGCTGTTTAGTGCCGAGTTGTGTTGGCTAAGGCATTAGCTATTGTGCTAACATTTCCACCTCTCGCTACTCTCAAGATCTGTCTATGAAGAGTTTTTCTTTGTCAGAATAGAGCGGCCTTGTCAGACGACATCATTGTCTGAAAAGCCGGAGTGAGCAATAGCAGGATGAGGGAGGATTTACGACAGTGAAATTCCACGTTTAACCAGTTTAACCAGGGGGCGAGGCAGGAAAGTTGCTCAGCGCTGCTTTAAAGAAGCTTCTAATCCAGTGTTTCCCAACCCTGGTCCCCAAGGCACACTGTCCTGCAAGTTTTCCATGTCTCTGCTTCAGCACACCTGATTTAGATAGTCTCCTCACATGCTGCAGATGCCTGTTAATCACTCATTCATTTAAGTCAGGTGTGTGGCAGCAGGGAAACACTGGTGTTTGAAAGGGCAACATGGAAAACATGCAGGATAGTGTGCCCTGAGGACCAGGGTTGGGAAACACTGATCTAATCTGTAAAATAACCAACCAAAACAGCTGCAGAAGATCTAAAAACACAGAATTTGGTTATTTTCACTTCCTGTTCCTGATGTTACAAACTGATAACTGAAAAAGAGCAACAGGAAGCAAATGCTGAAGTCCTGCCCTAATCAGTAGAGTAGTTAAGCATTCAAACATTACATCACTCTAGGTAAAAAATATTTCTACTTTACTGAGAGGAGAAATGATTTAGAGATCCTCGGCTGGTCTCACTTCCTTTAGTGCTGACGCTGCTTCAGACGTTGGTGACCTTTACCCTCCTGTTTCACCACCAGGACCTGAAGAGGTGATGGTATTTCAGCAGCAGCTGTAAAACAAGCATTTGGGGAACATTCTGTCTTATTTAGCTCAATTATGACTTATTTTATTCTAACTTGATCAATTTTATCATCATTCATGCTAAATATCTGTGAAGCACCCAGAGACGTTATCTGAATGTTTGTAGTAAACTTTTTAAACACGTTTCATGTTTATGCATCTTTTGAAATCCTCTATAATAAATCCATTTGAAGGATTTTCCAGAGGCTCCCTCACATCCAAGTTTTGTTTTTCAGAATTCCATATTTATGACCTAAAAACAGGATTTTGGGCTAGAAACCAGCTTGAAAGATGCTTCTGATGGATTTTTATGGGGTCTTCACAAACAAAAACAAAACCAACCCATAATAACGAGAAGATCAGTGAGAATCTCACCTCTTCAACAACCTGAAACCACAAACTAACAGGAGGCATCTCCTCCTGCTCTTCTGATCCCATCTAAAAAAAACCTGCAGCAAAAACCAACCTGCTCCTCAGGTCAACAATTATCAGCCGAGAGCACAAAGCTCGCTCTCTCCAGGTAGAAAAACACTCCACCGAGCCTGCAGGTGAAAAGATGTTGCTGCTAATAGAAAGTACTTATGAACCAATCTGGCTTTAAGTCCTTGTTCTTATAGTTTTCTTAACAGAGAAAGCACAAATGGCCCTGCTAATTAGAGCTGGAGTCAGCCTTTGAGCACAGAGCCTCAAGATGGGACATATTATCAACTAAATGTGTAAATAACTCACCAATCAGGGGAGTCTGGAGGTGCTTCTGGTGCAAAAATAAAATATTCCACTGAGAAACTGGAGTTTAAAAAAGAAAATCAGTAAAAAGAAGCAACAGGAACCAGGAAAAGGGATGAAGCAACAGCAGCTGTGGTAATCAGGTGTGTGTGAGACCAGGTGTGTGAGGAACAACAAGAGCTGAAGGAAACCAGCTCTTCAAAATAAAACAGGAAGTAGAGATGGTATAGAAACTAAAGTCAGCTTTAGTGTTTTATTTGTTTTCATTATAAAGTTTTATTCAGTCACACTGATAAGGTCACACTAGGACACTTTTACTCCATCATGATGAACTCATTTAATCCATGTTAAATTCATCTAAACCTCTTTTCTAAAGAACAAACCCACAAACTCAGAAATCCGGACGTGTTTTTGTGACTTTTCCAGATGAAAGAGGTGATGAAGAGATCCAGGTGGGACAGGACAGTGGCAGCAGAGTAATCTGTCCCTCTGTGATGTATGTGTGTGTTTGTGTGTCCGCCATGCCAACCTTGGGGTGAAGAATGATTCCATAATCGCTGCTTTGCTCTCCACCCTTCGAACCTGCAGCATTAGTTAGAAGGTGCTCACACACACCACGACAATCAGTCACAGAGGCACATTTGTAATTTGCACACTCACACAGTTTTAGCACCGTTTCCACAACAGCTATCCATAATATGCAGAGGCAGGCCACACACACACACACACACACACACACACACACACACACACACACACACACACACACACACACACACACACACATACATTTGCATTTCTACACTTGTGGGGACCTGTTATTGACTTCCATTCATTTTAGTGACTGCATTTTGCCGAACCCATACATACCCTGACCATAACCGATGCTGGTCTATCCCTAACCTTAATCCAGATGTTCTACATGCTTCATAAAAACTTCAGCTTCAAATTAGGGGCGGGACTTTAATGCGTTAATAGGGTATTCTACAGTTGACGTCACCACGCAAAGGCTGCTGGGAAGGGTCATACTAATAAGCCGCATTAACAATAGAAAATATACAGTTTCAGAGCGTTTTGACATCGATATGAAGGCATAAAATGGAGGAAATTGTTTTGACAAAAAAAAACATACCAGAGAGCTTTTCTTGATGGCGACCCTGCTAATTATCAATCACCAGAACTGAAGCGCTAGCTCTAATGAAAGTGAAAGTAAAAACTAACCCCCGCTAGCAGCGCTGTTGTTTTAAACGCCATTATTCCCATCACGGCTCCTTCTTGAGTAATATAAAAATAAGTTCATTACTCACAGTGCTCAAGTAACATTTTCTCAAGGTAGTTTTTTCACTGTCAGGTTATCATTTGTGTCCCTACTTTTTATATTCCACTCACCTCTGCTCAAAAGACTTTTTCGTGGACGTTTGGGTGGACATGCTGTTTGGCCCAGACGTTCAGCTGGACCGCTGCCTCCTTGTTAACTCGCCTCTGAACTCTCCGTTAACAACGCTGCCTCCACTCTCCGTTAACAACGCTGCCTCTGAACTCTCCGTTAACAACGCTGCCTCCACTCTCCGTTAACAACGCTGCCTCCACTCTCCGTTAACACCGCTGCCTCTAACTCTCCGTTAACAACGCTGCCTCTGAACTCTCCGTTAACAACGCTGCCTCCACTCTCCGTTAACAACGCTGCCTCCACTCTCCGTTAACAACGCTGCCTCCACTCTCCGTTAACAATGCTGCCTCCACTCTCCGTTAACACCGCTGCCTCTAACTCTCCGTTAACAACGCTGCGTCCTGCATTAACTCTCCTCCGCTGCTCCTCCTGGATAACCCCACGACTGAGAGCGTCGTTACGACCGGCGGCTAGTCATTCTCGGATGTAGGACTTTCCCCTCCAGGAAGATGTAAGTAACAAATATACGTGCTTTTCTTGATCTGCTCCACACAGTTAAAATCCGCTCGTCCAACTTAAAAACTACCACCGCTTTGCTTCTTCTGTCCTTAGCTTAGCCCGTGTAGCTTTCCAGCTGTTTCACGTGGTGTCGGCCTGAAACTGGCGTCTCCGGGTCTGCAGCGGTATACTATTGACTTTACCGGCTTTGGAAAAGGGATAAAAAGTCCTCTCCAACATCCGATCTGGGCGTCTAGAGTCCGATTAGCACCTCCCGCAGCAGTAGCGTTAAGTTCCTTGCTGTTTGAAAATCTTTAGGAGACGAAAAAATAACTTTAGCTAGATCTGAGCGCCTCAGTCCCATAGGATTCCATACTAAAATGTAGATTGTTTGTATGACCATATTTCCCAGAGTGCTTTGTGGCAATCTATTTTTAGCTACTGTAGAAAGCTCTATTAGGATTAATTAATTAGAAAAATTGACGCGTGAAAATAAATTCACGCATGTAATCACAGCTTGAATTTCAAGCAAGGCGGAACCTTTGCACGAGTTTCCAGAACCCCGATTTTTACTGACGCACACAACCAAGCAGCCTTGCTCTGCTAACAGCTACTAAAAGAACGTGCCTTGCTTGGACAGATGCAGCGTTAGGGGAAAGACGTCGACCTCTTCATTTAACTAAAATAAAAAATAAAAACTCCCTGAAAACTACGGAGTTCGTGACACGGACATTTTTCTGAGATCGTCTCTGATCTCCGCTGCTGCTGCCTGCAGGCAGCGCTTGTTTTATTGATCTGCGCACCGGAAGACTTACAAAGTCGAGGTAAGCTAAATTCTTCAAAAACATCTTTGTTTGGGTCACAGTCATAACTGGGTTTGAAAGAACGTGGTTCCAGATCCTGGATCTCGTCGATTTGGCTCCATTTTCACAGACTTCACCCCTGACCGTCTTCATTTGTATCCTAACATCAACGACATATCTCAGACAGGAAGAAGAAAATGTCATAAGAGCTGCAGAACACAACATCTGGAGGATGTGGTAAATGATAAATGACCCGCACTTGTGCAGCGCCTTTCAGAGTCAGAGGACTCCAAAGTGCTTTACACTACAGTGCATCATTCATCAACACAGTGATGGATAAAGAAATGAAACTCTCACATCAGGACCAACGTATGAACATAATCCTAGTGAGTTCTAATGACATTAATGAATCTCTTGGGCTTTTACTTTGGAAGATATTTTTGGCCCTCTGATACGGGCTGTTAGGTCCCCTATGACAGAGCTTGGTCTGCATTGAGAGTTGGACTCCGCCAAGGCTGCCCTTTGTCACCGATTCTGTTCATAACTTTTATGGACAGGATTTCTAGGAGCAGCCAAGGTGGTGAGGGGATCCGTTTTGATGGCCTAAGGATCAGGTCTCTGCTTTATGCAGATGATGTGGTCCTGTTGGCTTCATCAGAACGTGTGAAGCAGCTGGGATGAGAATCAGCTCCTCTAAAACCGAGACCATGGTCTTGAGTCGGAAAAGAGTAGAATGCCTTCTCCAGGTCAGGGACGAGGTCCTGCCCCAAGTGGAGGAGTTTAAGTATCTCGGGGTCTTGTTCACGAGTGAGGGAAGGGTGGAGCGTGAGATCGACAGGCGGATTGGTGCTGCGTCTGCAGTGATGGGGGTGTTGTACCGGTCTGTCGTGGTGAAGAGAGAGCTGAGCTGGAAGGCGAAGCTCTCGATTTACCGGTCGATCTACGTTCCTACCCTCACCTATGGTCATGGTGTCTGCCTAACCCAACCCCAGATAAGCAGATGATGATGGATGGATGGATATTTTCAGGAACCAATCAAACCAAAGCTGAATGAAAAAGTAGCCAAAGTCCAGGACCTCTATGACACATTACAAAAGCTTGGCTGCCTGTGAGCAAGGTAAAAATTACATGTCTGAGGAGTTAATGCTCAAATGTGATCCTGAAACAAGCTCCTCCCTGGTACCTGATGATGTCATCACATCATGTCAGGTAATGACAGATTTGTGATAACTTACTGAGATCAGATTCACTTCTGCTGTTCCGTTATCTTTATGATGATGAAAACTTGCATGTGAGACTGTTTATTTACAGGCTAAGCGTTACCAACGGGACATAAACTCAAGCTTTTGTTGTTCCATCGGAGCCGCGAGTGGAGGCGGAACATCAAGATCGGGGTAACAACACTAACTGGTGTCGTTTTGAATGGATGGTTTATTTGAAGAGCTTAATGAACGGCCCAGTGTCGACAACATCCATTTGAGATAATTACTTCTTCAGTGTGCTCAAAAATTAAGAGTTCCATGCCTGATTTTAATGACTGCTGAAATTAACACAGACGGGTGCAATAAAGCAGATTTAATCAGAAGATGTTTGTTTAAACTTCCTTCAAAGACTCTTTTATGCTTCGTTCCCTTTATGCCATTTCCTAGTGTTAGGATTTTCTTCCTGCTATCCCGTTGCTCTTCTCCCTCTGCTCATTTCTTTTTGCCTTCCATCACTCCTCTCTGTCTTTTGCTCTGTCACATTTTCTCTTTCTCTCCCAGGATGTCTTGCAGGCTTGTCATAAATCTGTCCATCGATCTGTCAACCCGTCACGCTTTTGAGTGACAGTGAATCATTGCCACACTGTTCTGTGACAGCTACCAGCTCCGAGCTGAACCTCGACAAACACAATGACTGGGAGGTGTGTGTGTGTGTGTGTGTGTGTGTAACAGAAGGACGAGTGTGAGAATTAACGTGGAAATGCGTGTTTTGTGTCAGTTCTGATCGTGTTCTGGCGGGGGGGACTACAGGTAAATGCTGCTGTGTGGACGTACAGAGACAGATGTCTCCTGGGAACCCCCAGCATGTCCACAGAAGACACGAGCACTGAAGTGGGTCACAGGTTGAGGTTTATATTTTCTCTTATGACAGCAGCTGGCATGTTTTAATGAGCCCGGCTCCAGAGAGAGTCCAAATCTGGATCCTGCACTGGGAACCTTAAAACGATTATCCCCAGGATCCTTTTTGTCTCTCCTTCTGAGGGGGCGGGGTGTGTGTTCTTGCCTTGTGCCGCTAAGTGCTCATTATTCTGTCAGCCTGCTTTTATTGGTCTGCCTTCACCTGAAACAAGATGTCAGTCAGAAAGTGGAGGTGGTGCTCAGTTATCGCTGCACATTCTGTCACTTTACTTTGAGTTAGCGTCTCAGCTGTTTGTCATGTGAATAACCAGCCAGCAGATCTCAGATCAGCCTAAACGAATCGCACCAAGATGCTGCAACTGAAACTCGATAATCACAGAATTTAGTTTGTCATGTTATTCCCACAAGACCTGGAATCAGCATTAGTCTACAAAACAGGACCGGACCTGGTTTGTTTACAGTCCTAATAAGGGGTCTGATCCCCTGGGATTAGAACCCACAACCATCTCTAGGGTCTACAGACACTGGTTAGTCAGAGACTGCTCCAGATGGACTCCAGCAGCAGAAGACCACACCAGGTGTTGTAGGCTAAGAACAGGAAACAGAGGCTAAAATCCACACAAGACCACCAGAACTGGACCAGAAGAACCTGGAAAAGCCTTTCCTGGTCTGATGAGTCTGGATTTCAGCTGCAGCCTAACCCTAACCATCTTCTGATGCTACTCCCAGCTCAGATCATCTCTAACTGGTTTCTAGAACATGACAATGAGTTCACTGGACAGTCCAGAACCTTTGGGATGTGGTAGAACAAATGCTTCTCATCATGGATAGAGCTGATAGTGATATCAGGATGGACCAGAACCTCTGAGTACTAGAACCTCTGAGGAGGATTTACATCACCTTGTTTTTGTCTGAAGACATAATGGGGTCCACCTGCTTTATTAGGTACTAGTGTACCTAATAAAGTGGACGGTGAGTGTTTATTCACCACTTTGCTGTTTATTTCAAATGTAAACAACGTCTCTCTCCGCTGCATAATAATAAATAATCTTATCAAAACAACCTTTCAGATCTCTGTGTTGAAGCATTTTCATTGTGCAAACAGGACAAAGTTTTTATGACACATCTGCAGTGACTTCATGCAGCGGAAATAGATTCTGTAATCAGAAATGAAGCCGCTGTAAGATGAATGGATAACTCATTCAGCAGATTAATCATGCAGAAGGTGAGGCCGACTCAAACACAATCGTGACGTTATTTTTTAAAACGCGTTTCAGACGCAGAAGACAAATGCAAAAACAAAAACTCAGAACTTTAACTAATGAATTATTAAACTAAGATTCAAAAAGCAGCGCAGCATCAGCGGCCAGCAGCAGAGACAGCTCAGCAGAAAACCCATGCCTCCAGCTCCGAGTGTAAACAAAACCTTAGAAATGCTGTAACGAGTGAGAAAACCTCTCTCTGTTACGGTTTGTTGGATTTAACAGTTGATTCTGATTTGTTTCCACTAAATCATTCAAAAGCACCTCAGATAAAACGTGTTCCTCAGGTCAGCGTAAAATAAACAAACAACCTGAAAGAAATAAAAGTCCTCCAATAAACCGTGAGTCCTGTCTGAGCTTTGAGGCTCGGTGAATGTTTGGATCTGGTTCTGGTTCTGCTGGTGTAAATGTTCTAGAGAACTGAGGCTGTGGGTCACGTCAGCCTCATAAGAAGCTCCCACACCAGAGTCAGGACACTTTCCACCACACAGGTAAACAGAACAGCAGCACCCTCCTCTAAAGCTATTAGCCTTTTCATGACGCTGGCTGCTAGTGGACCATCTCAGGTCAGAGGTCATGTGACGGCTTTCCCAGCCCCACTGGAGGCCATCACACCTCGATATGGCAAAAACATCTTATAATTTTTCAATGGAATCAGTATTTTATCTTAGCTATGTTAGCTTTTAGCTTTTGTTGTTTAAGCTAATTAGCCACTCAGAAATGGAACCACATGTTTCTCTGCTTACAATTAGCTGCCCTATGCTAGCATTTGCTAGTAATGCTAACGCATCACCACAGCTGGTATAACTCACTGTTATGTTAAGGAGCACCTGGCAGTTTTGGCTTGTTTTTAGCACCCCCTAGTGTCCGTTAGTGAAACCAAAAGGTAAACTTCTCTCCTGGCTGTGCGTTGGTCTTTCTAACACCTTAATCTAACAGCTGAAATGTCTCCTCAGCCTTCATTAGTGTCTACAGGAGCGGTTCATCACTAAATCAAACACATCAGCTGTGTTCATGATCTAAAACATGCAGGAAACATGCTGGAAGCAGACTGCAGCACCAGGCATGTCAGCTCCACTTTACTAAGTCCAACAGAGACTGGACCGCCACTCTGAAGTTGCAAGTGTGGTATTCTGGCCACAGAGGGCGGTGGGGGTCTGAGTGACATTTCATTAACCCTGTAAAGGTCATTTTAGCACAAACTGGCTCAAGAACATGATTTAAATATGAAAAAGTTGCAGAGTATGGCTTTAAGAGACTATGCTAAAACTCAAACATATAAACACATATTTATGATTTGCTTTGTTCTTATGAACACACGCTAAAGCAATCAGGCTGAGTGTGTCCCAGCTAAAACAGTGTCTGCTCTCAGACCATCATACTAACAATAATAGCTGCATCACAACTAATGTTGTGTGGAAAAATCCCAACCACCAAATGTATTATTTATACATCAAACCATATGATGTCAATAATGTTTTCAAAATAAAAGCCCATTATCTTGGAAATAATTACTGCTCTGAAAATGTTCAGAATTTCTTTCCTTCTAACATGAACTAATTTATTTCTGCTTGTTGGGTCAATCCCGCAGAAGATGGAACATATTGTAGTCCTACCTGAACCTCCCTTAGAAAATAAACGTTTGGTCCAACTGATGGATGAACATGTCTCATAAACCTAAAATAAATGCAAGCTTCCATAGTTAATACCAAAGTATTCTGAATAAACATGAGAAAAGTATTTAGAAGAACGTTTTGAATCGGTTTCATGTATGTTTAGTTCAGGGTGGTCTCGTCCAGAACAAAGAGAAGAGTTAGAAAACTTTACAGCTCTGACATCAACACAAAAATCAGCGAGGATAAACAATCCTACCCCTAAACTCGTTTTTGATGTTATGATTTGTCTAAATCCAGCTTTAATCCTCAGTTTGTGGTTCGGACACATCTTCTCAATCCTCTAGTTTCTGTCATTTGTTTGCAAACTGCCTTAATGTGTGGTTTCTATGTCCTCCCTCCATTCTGGTGACTGTTTTATATCATATAGAGGAAAAAAACAGGTCAGTTATTAAGAACAGAGATTAGAAGAAAAAGATAAATCAGAAAGTGAATAAAGATCTCGTTGGAGTCTCATGTTGGAAATGTGGTGAACTGATCCTCGTAAGCAGCATTAGGATGCTGATAAGTCTTTGCAATCTGTCACAACACTCATTACATTCCACCTCCTGCACTCTGAGACAGATACAGGAGGAGGGAGGCGAGAGAGGAGCAGAGGAGGAGGAGGAGAAAGGATGAAGAGAATCAGAAAAGTGAAAGCAAGAAGAATGAGACTGAGAGGAAAGAAGAATGTCTCCATCAAATGTTTCTCTGACTTTTGTGAAAGTCTCTATTTGTGTAACACCAATCTTCTCCTCTTCTTCAGCCCCCCCCACACACACAGATACATTGCCTCCACTCCTCATCGTTGGTGCCTCACGCGTCCAGGACTGAGTTTTTTCTCTTATCGGTTTGAGCTGAGTGTCATCAACACACAGCAGATGCCAGCAGACGATGGACTAAGTGTAACAATGCTGCCCCCTGTTGGTAACAGTCTCCATAGCAACCTCTGGATGCAGAAGGAAACACCTTCATGTTTTAGTTTAGTCAAACATGTAAAATGAAACAGACCCTGGTTTTTATCATGCATGCTCTGTTGTTGTTTTTACAGCTTGACACGTTTTTCATGAGTCAAGTGACCCCACATCATCCCAGTATGAATAAAATTGATTTAATTAATTTTCTAACTTTTGTCTTTCTTGAACCAACTAGAATTCATGTTGCTGTTTATTTTTTTACAGTTTCTCACTTTGGTGGAAAATCAGAAACTTTATAAATCATAACTGAAAACAAACGAATGCCAAAGAATTTTAATTAAAATCATTTTATGGGGCGATGCTGGTAGTAGAGTCAAGTGCCTGCCCCATAACTGGAGGGCTGCAGGTTTGCGCCCCATTTGGCGCTGTCGTTGTGTCCTTGAGCAAGACGCCTAACCCTCCATGTCTGCTGGTGGTGGTCTGAGGGACCGGTGGTGCCTGTGTACGGCAGCCTCGCCTCTGTCAGGGCCCCCCAGGGCAGCTGTGTAGCTCACCACCACCAGGGTGTGAATGATTGGGTGTGTTGTAAAGCACCTTGGGGGGTTGCAGAACTCTAGAAGGCACTATATCAAATGCAGATTTGATTTGTTCCAGTTCTGTCAAAGTTTGGCTCCACCTGGATAGTGATGTAGTCAGCAAAATCCAAAGAGAAGGTTTAAAGTGAAGGGGGGGGGGGGTACCCTTCTTCACTGAAAAACTTCACAATCAAAATGCAACAGAAGCATCTAACCTGAGGTCTCTCTGTGGTTTCAAAAAGAAGCCCCAGAATTAAAGATCAAAACAAGAAGAGAAGATAACAAGATTATGATTTTGGTAACGACGGATCCCCTCACCCGTTCCACCTCGTTCTCCGCTTTGATACCCTGACCTCCTCCAGCTGCTCCACCTCTTTTCTCTCATTGTTGTGAAGCATCGCATCCAACTGGGTCAGGTGTGTGTGTGTGTGTGTGTGTGTGTGTGTGTGTGGTGCTCATGTCAGCTCTGAGTGTTGATCACCACCTACAAACAGACCTGATAACAAACGAGACGTTCTGTGCAGCTGCAGAAGCTCCAGATGTTGGACGTTTCTCGCCCAGCATGGCAGACGTGGAACACGGAGAAATATTAGAAATCATCCAAAAGGATCAGTTCCTTCATCTGATCTTTGTCGTCTTCTTGTCCAGGAAGGTCCTGGTGTGATGAACGGACCTTAAAGGAGGAATAACAGGAGTTAACTTCAGCTGTGGTTGATTTATAATCCTGATCAGTAGCTACGTTTCCATGGGCACAAGTAATCAGAATGAACGCCCTATCAGATAAAAAATTCTTTACGTAAACACGTCAATATTCTGATCCGATACGGCCCGATTGATAGAGGTGGCTTCGTCCGATCATCATTCTGATTGACGTCCATGTACACTGCGCATGTGTGCAACTTCAGCGTCTTTCTGCCTTTGCAGATGCTCAGGACAAGTGGAAAACATGGCGGGACGTAAACAGAAGTGGTCTGTTGCCGACACTTTTTACTGGAAACACTACGGGAGCTCAATATTATTGAACGTCTCGATGGCCGAAAGGCTAGAAATGCAGTTATACACTCAAGTTAGGGCTGGGCAATAAATCAAAAATGTCTTTATCATTATCGAAATTTCTGACTCTTATCGATATAATTTTTCCCATGTCAATAATAAAAGAAATGAAAAGATGTGTGTAGGTTGGCAACGTTCATGTCATTTAGGAGCCTGTACCACCTCGAGTCACATGACAACGTGACTCAATGTAATACACGTGACAGCCCCATCTAGTGGACACCTTTTGTCTTTACATACATGTAGTTATCGTCCATTTATCGTTATCGAGGCGAACTTCTCAATATACCGTGATTTTGATTTTAGGCCATATCGCCCAGCCCTAACTCAAGTGCATCTAAAGATGCAGGAAGCGGGAATTCACAGAAGTATCGACCAAATCAAAAACTGCTAGAAAAGTTTGAAAGCGGTGGACAACGCTAGAGGATAAAAAAATAAAATGCGAGGGAAAAGACGTGCGAACAAGATGGCGTTTGTTTACAATTTTTTTCCAGGAAAGACAACTCTGTGCATGCTCAACCTATTTAATCTGATTGGTGCATGCATACTCACGGCATCAGATCATTTCAGTTAGTGTCCACGGAAACAGAAATTTGGGATTTCCGATCAACCAAGATTTGATTGGGATTGGGGAAATTTGGCGCATATAAACGTAGCTAGTGTGATGTTTGACTTAAGTGAAAACTCAAAACTAAATTTACAAACACTTTTAAATCAAGCAAATGTACAAACGTGTATCTTATAATTCAGTCAGAAAGTATTTTAAATACACCCTTGGTTTCTCTTCAGAACTGGACTCATCTCTCTCTGCTGTGAACATTCTGGAACTTCCATTATTTTTTATCAATGAGTCATTTTAAAGTCAAAACAGGTAAAAAAAAAAAAAAGCTGCTGGTAAAACATTATTATGTGACATCAAATTAAGCAGGTCTTTCCTGTATTATTCTGTTTTTATGTTGATATATAAATTTGCTTGGTAAATACTGGCCTTGTTTTATTCTACGTCCCACATCAAACCTTCCATAAAAATCACAAAAACATCATATTTAAGACGTCTTAAGCTGAAAGAAAATGCTTCTGCCACATGCTTCAAAATTAGTGTTAAACTCTCAATATTCCTCTTATATTTTCTGTGTTTGTACCTTTCAGACGTTAGCGGCCTGCTAGTCTCTATAAACCCTGATTTATTTTACTTCCACATGTTTATTTATGCCTGGTGAAGCTGTTAAATGTGCAAAAGAATCCCTGAAATGTTAAGAGAAAGAGTAACAATAGATTTACATCAGAAAAAAACCAGAAGAGATGAAGGTAAGAAAGAATTTCATGTGTTAGCCAGAAAATGAGAAGAAATACCCACAGAGGTAGGGTGCAGCATCAAATATTAATGTTATTTAATATTTAATCGTGAAAATCAAAGATGCTACACACACACTCCCACTCCTAATGCATGAGCTCAGCTGTAGAGTTTCAAGGTTGCAGACCTAATTCCTCCTCACAGCTGAATCGGGTCTAAAGTTGTGTCCTGACATGGAGATGCTTCACAGGCTTACTGCTGCCAAAGACCTGCAGACATTTGGATTCTTTTAGGACTTTTCCACACTTTCTTTTATCATTTTAAGTTTTTCCAGATGTCTGAACAGCCTGTCCTAATCCACGGTCTTCAAGTTGTGTGACTTTTAGCAGAGGGCCATATATCGTTCAATAATAGGGGTACATTTTTCTTGATATGCTAATTTGATGATGTAAACATGTCCATCACACTCATGTGGGTCATGCAGAGCAGAGATATTAAATCTAGGAAGGCAAACATGACTGGAATTAAAGGTGGGCAATAAATCAAAAATGTATTAAATTAATGGCAGTAACCAACGTTATTTTGCCCCATCCAGTCTGTAACAAGAAGAGAAAGAAGGTCTGGAAATGGAGGACGATTCAAATGTTGAAGCAGCGGGTGGCAACCTGCGGGTGGCAGCTGGGGGAAGATGGCGGCAGCTACCGACCGTGGGCAGCTACTGGGAGCCGAAATGATGGCGGCAGTAGATCTGGTCGATTTGGAGAAGGCGCGCGACCGTGTCCCTCAGGGGGCCCTGTGGGGGGTACTCTGGGAGTATGAGGTACCAGGTCCCTTGATACGGGCTGTTAGGTCCCTGTACGACCAGTGTCAGAGCTTGGTCCGCATTGCTGACAGTAAGTCAGGTCTCTGCTTTTTGCAGATGATGTGGTCCTGTTGGCTTCATTAGAACGTGATCTCCGGCTTTCGCTGGAGCAGTTTGCAGCCGAGTGTGAAGCAGCTGGGATGAGAATCAGCTCCTCTAAAACTGAGACCATGGTCTTGAGTCGGAAAAGGGTAGAAGGCTTTCTCCAGGTCAGGGACGAGGTCCTGCCTCAAGTGGAGGAGTTTAAGTATCTCAAGGTCTTGTTCACGAGTGAGGGAAGGGTGGAGCGTGAGATCCATAGGTGGATTGGTGCTGCATCTGCAGTGATGGGGGCGTTGTACCGGTCTGTCGGGGTGAAGAGAGAGCTGAGCTGGAAGGAGAAGCTCTCAATTTACCAGTCGATCTACGTTCCTACCCTCACCTATGGTCACGAGCTTTGGGTAGTGACCGAAAGAACGAGATCGCGGATACAAGCGGCTGAAATGAGATTCCTCTGCAGGGTGTCTGGGCTCTCCCTTAGAGATAGGATGAGAAGCTCGGTCATCCTGGAGGGGCTCAGAGTAGACCTGCTGCTCCTCCACATCGAGAGGAGCCAGTTGAGGTGGCTCGGGCATCTGGTTAGGATGCCTCCTGGACGTCTCCCTGGTGAGGTTTTCCGGGCACGTCCAACCAGGAGGAGACCTAAAGGAAGACCCAGGACACGCTGGAGGGGCTATGTCTCTCAGCTGGCCAGGGAACTCCTTGGGATTCCCCCGGAGGAGCTGGCCCAAGTGGCTGGAGAGAGGGAAGTCTGGGCCTCTCTGCTTAGGCTGCTGCCCTCACGACCTGACTCCGGATAAGCAGAGGACAATATATATGGATGAAAACTTTGTCCATCTGCAAACCAGGAGGGTTGGGCGTGAAGTCAAGTTCACCTGTCTGACTTCTGTGAATTTTATTTAACTCCAGACAAACAAACTCCGTCCACCACGTTCTCTCTCACGCCATCTCTTCTATACTAGACTATAAAACACAGCAGCAGCTGATTTTTCACATAAACAATGAGGTGTAAGTATTTTAAAGATCTTGGAAAAACACTCAATGTTCTGCAGAACCACAGCACTTTGTTATATTTGTGAAAGTTAAACAACAGCTATTACATTTTTATTCTGTCTTGATTAATTGGTTGAATTATTATTCATTCACTTTATCTTTTATGCACATTTGAGGATAATAAATATGATGATAATGGAAATTCAGAAAAACCCTAACATGAACCGTTTAAACCCATCCATACTGCGTACATGTTGCAGATTTAGTTTCTCCCTGAAAACAGAGCTGCTGCAGCAGAAATGTTCAGGCTAGAGTTCCAAAGCACCATCGGGTCCAGTTTCACTGCCAACCATCTCAGGTTTGTGTGCAAAGTAACTCGCTAAGCTTCTCCTGGATGTTCAAAAGGGAAAAAAAGCTCCACTACAGAGATTTATCTTCTGCAGAGATTCCATCCTCAATCGGCCTGCCTGGATTTGGTGTCTAATCTCATCAGAAAGCTGATGACAGAAGCATATCTCAGAGCTGCACACGTGGACGGAGACGGAGAGGGAGGATAGCCGGAGTGAGACGGAGAGTCTCCTATACCCAGTCCATCAGGCTTATCTTCACATCTCACACAAAAACCTCCAGTTGTTTCACATCATTCATCCAGACTTTTGCACTGAGATCCTCTTATGCTGAGAAGTCGTGGCGCTGTAGCCGTTTTTGGTCAAATCAGGAAAATTACGTTGTGCACAAACTCAATGTTGCATGGTCTCATGCAATCTGTCTGCACTCAGAGTGTGTGATATGAAAGCCTATCAGCTTCTAGTAAACCAAATATCTGTGGAGCTTACTGAATATTTGTGTTTAGCTGAGGCGGCCATCTGGAATCTTGACTCCATAATGATGGACATCATTATTAAAATTCCTCCAGTACCTGTAATCTAATTCACAGACTTGGGTGGGTTTAAGGCTGAATATGGAACACGGACACTATGGCAACATCTAGTGTTCAGAGGTGGTATTGCAACAACAGAACAAATTTTCCAGCCGTCGGGGTGTTGGTTCACTGCTGATACGTGAAGTGACCAGCCAGCACCATGTCCAGTGATGAATCGTACAGGGTAAGGACTCATTTCTACTAATACGTTTATTTTACAACCGTTAGAACATCTTCTGGGCTCAGAATCAGCTGCTTGACTTGTCGAGTCCACCATTTTACACAGTCCCAGCCTCGCCTTGCCGAGCGGACTTTTTACCGCAAAGGTGCCCTCTAGTGGCCGGTAAATGTAAACATAAACCCAGTGTCGTGCCTGTCAAAATAACATTTTTATAATGTTTTTTAAATATAGCTTTTAAAGGAAAAACTGTACATTCATTCTGCACACCTCTAAACACCCAGTGGAGGCACTATTTTTTTTTAAATATAGCTTTTTATTAAAATGTACCATATTCAACCTTTAAAATGTGAAAAAAGTGAAAATATTTTTAAATTTTATTTTATTATTATTATTTTAACTTTCTTTATTTCATTCATAATATAAAACAAACAACAAATAAAACAAAAAACAAACAGCATTTAAATAAATTACCTAACAATGAATGAAAAGGAGCAGAGAGAAGAAAAAATCTTTTAAAGTTCTGCCCCTTTTTACAATTCAAAATTAAAATAAGAGAAACTTAAATTTCAATATTATTGCTCTTTCAGCTCTTCCATACTTCTAGAATATTTACTTCACAAACACCATCTTACATTATATTTACATATTTAGTTAATACCATTGATTTGATACCTTTTTTAAATACAGTTAGTGATTTGGATTCTTTTAATTCCTTATTCTGATTGTTCCATAATTTAACCCCAACCACAGAAACACAGCATTCCTTCTTTTTAGTCCTAAACTTAGGCATCTCAAAAACACATGTTCTTCTAAATTTATAACTACCAACTATTTTTTTGAACAGTTTCATAATATTAACAGGTAAACTATTGCTATTAGCTTTATACATAAGTAGTAGTATCCGTAAGCTCACTAGATCATGACATTTCAATACTTTATGTTTATAAAATAAAGGATTAGATGGATCTCTGTAACGGGTGTTACTGATGACCTTCAAAGCTCTTTTCTGTAAAATAAACAGTGGTTGAATGTAGGTTTTATATGTTGACCCCCAGACTTCTACACAATATGCCAAATATGGCTCAATTAATGAATGATATAGTGCTAACAACCCAGAACTGTTTAGTAAATACTTGACTCTGTGTAATACTGCAATAGCTTTGACCATTTTACCTTTTATATATCCTATATGTGATTTCCAACTAAGATCCTCATCAATCATGACTCCCAGAAATTTGATTTCCTTTACTCCTTGAATTTCCACACTATCAATATTTATAGATACTTCATTATTTTGTTTATCATTAAACACTATAAAATTTGTTTTATCAAGATTTAATGTTAGTTTATTTATATCAAACCAATGTTTTACTTTAACCATCTCACTGTTTAGCACTTGAATTACATTTTGCATTTCTGACCCAGAATAAAACAATGTTGTGTCATCTGCAAACAAAACCGAACCAAGCAAAGTAGACACATTTACAAAATCATTAATAAACAATATGAACAGTTTCGAACCAAGAACCAACCCTTGTGGCACCCCACATATAATATCACTCAATTCAGATTTTATACTATTTAACTGTACGAACTGTTTCCTATTGTCTAAATAACTTTTAATCCATTGATGTGCCGTTCCTCTTATGCCAAGTCGATGTAATTTTTGAAGTAATCTTCCATGATCAATAACATCAAATGCTTTTTTTAAGTCAATGAAAACACTAATAAAAGAATGTTTATTATCAATTGCTGTTGAGATTTTATCAGTTAATTCCAATATCGCCATTGAAGTTGAATGTTTGGTCCTGAACCCATATTGTACATGATTTAGAATAGCATTTTTATCAATAAATTTATCCAGCCTCGATACAAAAACTTTTCCAAGTATTTTTGAGAACTGTTAAATTATATTTCTCACCACTTTTAAACAGTGGAACAACTTTCGCAATTTTCATATCATCAGGAAAAATTCCTGTAGACAGCGATAAATTACAAATATATGTAAATGGGTC
Source organism: Aphyosemion australe (assembly GCA_006937985.1). NCBI lineage: Eukaryota > Metazoa > Chordata > Actinopteri > Cyprinodontiformes > Nothobranchiidae > Aphyosemion > Aphyosemion australe. The sequence continues at coordinate 539,685 of SSNS01000057.1, read as the reverse complement.
AATAACAGATTCCATTATAATCTTAACAGTGTTCATGTCCAAATCCTCAAAATCAGTTGATTTTTTATTTCCACAGTTTTTTACAATGTTTCTTATTTCATCTTTTTCTACTCTGTCAAGAAAAATACTATCAACATTATCCATTATAGTATTCAATGTGTCTTCTATTATTGGTTTATTTTCCACCAAACTCACCCCAATATTGATGAAGAATTTATTAAACTCATTAGTAATTTCACTAACATCATGAATTTCTTTATCGTCCTTAATCAAGTAATTTGGTATGTTAGATTTCAATTTATCTCTATTAATGACACTGTTTATTATTCCCCATGTTGCTTTATTATTACTTTTATTCTTATTCAATAAATCACAATAGTAATCCTTTTTTTTGTTTCCTAATCATTGTTGTTAATTAGGATTATTAATAAAATGTTATGAAAATGTATTGAAGTAAAATTTATTCTGGGTCATTAAAAACGTTTTTTAAGTACCAAGTTAGGAGGTGAGGAGGTACAAGGATACATCGATAATTGTTGAAAGGTTAAAACAAGATGTGAGTTATTGCATTTGTGGATACAGGAGTAGAAATAAGTTCATACTTTATCCTACTCTCTTTGGAACTTTATATATGTTAGTTTACAGTTCTAAAAAAGCAAATGACAAATAATGTAGCTTGTGTTGAGTGGTATAGGATACATGTATATATAGTGCTTTCTAGATGAAAATCACAAGGCTTCACAAGCACAATAAGAAACTTAAAAATGATTAAAAATATATAATAATGATAAAAATAACATCATTTTTTTTAAGTAAAAAATAAATAATAACAATGAAAATGCAAATCATTTGGACTATTTATTGTATTTGATGGGTTTTTATTACCGTGGCTTTGGCGTTTCGGGCAAATTGATCCTAAACCTGGTAATAAAAAGAGAAACAATAAACTATAAGAAATGTGTTCCTGAGGAGGGAAAAGAGCTGAGAAAGCAAGAAAAAGGATATTATTGGGGAACGTTGGACGGAATCAGATGAAAGCGAAGAGGAATGGAGGAGATTAGATTAAGTGAAGAAGAAAGGAGATAATAGAAAATGTTTCAATTTAAACAAGATCAAATGTAGGAAAGAAAATACAAGAGATTTGATTAGAATTAAAAATAAACAAGATTTTATAAGACGAGATGAAACAATGAGAAAAGGGTAATACTGAGGGAAAAAGAAGAAGCTGGAGAATAAAGAGAAGTGGAATAGAGGGATTGGAAGGGAGCATGCAGCGAGCACAATGGATTTGGACGGCAGAGTTAGAGACCTCCAAATCCCCCGAAGAAAACCAAACACAGCGAGGCAGAGAAAGACAGAGCCCTGCACCCAGCGAGATAGAGGTAAACCAAGCTGGATTCTCTCTGGCTGCCAGAACCAGCCCACATTTCCTGCAATCTTTCTGGCCCCGAAAGCAGAAAACACAACTCAAAGTTGCTCCCAAAAGCACACAGCATGCAGCCGCTGCACCGTCCAAATTCCACAGCATGTAATTAGGCGAGTTAAATTGGGAGCAGGAACTGTACGTCACACAGGCACCTATTCAGAAAACGCCAAATCACCTCAAGTTGCCAAACAGATTTTACAGAACACAACAGAATCCAGCAGGACAAATGTTTAAACCACATTTCTGTTCAGGTTCTTATGGGATAAATATGGTTTGTTTTAACCTGCTGTGTTCCAGATATGGATTAAACATAACGTGTCGTTTGCATCCAAATGAAAAGAAGTCCTGTAAATAAACGGGAATCTTGACGTGCAGATTAAAAATCCTGCTGCTTTCTGCAAAAACAGATTTATATTTGAATCCATTCAAAAGCATGGCAGAAACAGCTGTTTTCACTCATTTATGCATCAATGCAGCTAAAATCTGACCTTTAAGAAATCTGTGGAGTTTGTTATGGTGCTAATAATAAAACAAGATTACAGACCCAAGCTCTATCTGTTGAGGTTGCTGCAGCGTTATAAAGCCATGCTCAGAGTCTAAAATCAAATTGGTGTTGTTTGTTCTCACCCTGACTGCTTTAATGCATCACACTCAGGTATAGCAGCACACCGTGAGCTAAATTTAGATTTCTTACAGCAATGGTGACCTGACTGAGCAAAATTTTGCTTTTAAAATCTTACTTTCCATCACAAAACCTTAATTCCTACAAGACTGTTCCCATCGAAACACTTCTGTCCATAAATCATTCAGATGGAGCGTCAGGATTAGTACGTTCACCTGGCACAAACAGTCCTGTACGTGTCTGCTGCCCCCTGGTGGACGATCTACAGGTGGTGAGGGCCTGTATTAGGGCTGGGCAATATGGCCTCAAATCAATATCACGGTATATTGAGGAGTTCACCTCGATAACGATAAATGGACGATAAATACCCGTATGTGCAAAAATAAAAGTTGTCCACTAGATGGAGCTGTGGCAGCATAATTGCTCCACCGCCAGTTTTATTGATAGTATTATTCCCCCAGATCTGGTAATTGCAACTATTTTTAATTTCTATTTAAATTACTACACATTACAACACTATAATAAATAACAAATAGAAAAGGTGTGTCACGGTTCTGGCTCCCCGACCTCCACCTCAGACCCAAACCTGCCCCAGAACTCCAGTAACGAGCCTCCATCACCCTCGGCATTCCCCTCAGACTAAACCAGCGTCTGGACTCCACTACCCAGCATTCACCACACCTGAATTCCTGCCCTCGTCATCAGCCCAGGACTACATCAGGAAGTCCCTTGCTTTCGCCCGGGGCTCAGTCATCGTTTCATTCAACGTTTCAATCAGAGTTCCAATTGTTTCTTGAGAATTGTTTCCAGCTTGTCAGTTTACCAGACTGGTCGACTTCCCGTAAGTCCCTTTTCATTATTCTGGAACCAACACACGCTCTCGTTTCCTTTTGAGCTGCATACCACGGTTCCTATATTAACTGTCCAAACCCAGGGCCAGTCACTCCACGCTTGGGTCATGACACCATGCCACATCAGTCCTAGCCAGATCCTGACAAAGTCACCTTTTTTTTATTATTTCATTTTTTTCTTTATATGAAGTTATTGCAACGATAACGTACCTTTTGCTAAACAACCTGTTTTGTTTATTTACATTTTTTCTGTTTATAAAGCCAAAAGACTGAGATATTCTCTATCAAAGTGCTGAACAAAAGTCTATTTTAAATAATTTCATTGACTTCCAGAATACATTAGATGAAGCTGGGAATCAGAAATCTCTCCGACCCACAGACAAAACACATTTCATCTGCATTCGTGCAAAGATAAACAACAGAAATGCATCTTATTAATTAACGTGATTTTAAAAGGAAAGCTGAAGTCTGAGTGTTTCTTTGTAAGCAGGAAAATAAGCATCTATAACAAAAAGCTGCGATTAAACCTTCTACAACCTGGAGAGTTAATTGCTGCCTCCTAATTCACCCTGTTATTTTATTATTGATGGGTGGCACTTCAAAGCTGATTTAATGAAAATAAAAACCCTCACTGATTAAACCCTGCATGAGAGCAAAGTGTCTCCTGTTTATTAGGAAACAATGAACCAGTCCTAACAAAGTCCCAGAGAATCAGAAATCAGTGAGAAACATTTAATATTTAGATGGAATTATCTGAGTGTTACTCTGAGAGTCAGAGTTAGATTCACACTGATGTCACAGACCTCCGCTCTCCTGTTTCTGACACATTTTAGCCGTTTTCTACAAAACAAATGAAAGTAAAACATATAGAGGAAGAAATTGGGAGTTTAAAAGAGTAAACATAACGACTTATCCAAATGCATTATGCATGGCGTTCCGTAAGAACATAACGGAGCAAATGTGAGGAGAAATAATTTGGTTTCACCAACATTTACATGCATTTACATTTTAAATAGATACATAATACATGAGTGAGAGTGTTTATGTGTGTTCCCTCTTAGGTTTAGGGGCATCTTAATGTCTCTAACAACAAATAAATATATTCAGTTGGAACATTCGCGTTCCAGGCCCATTTAAAGGCTAAAAGGATGTTGTGTTTGTGTTTTTCTTCCTTGTGAAGCAGCAGGAATGTGAGAGTTTCTGTTTAGGTAGAAATGCAAAAATCTAAGGAGTGGAAGAAACTCCACCTGCATAACAAACCGAGTGTTTTGGTGTAAAGCCTCATTTATCCAGGAGATGGGGAAAATCACGTCCAACCTGTAGGAAACTGGAGACGTTAAAACTTCCAGGAACTCGAAGACACGAGCAGAGTGGTGTCGTACCTGCAGCTTGGTGCAGCGAGGAAAGTTCTCACCTCAGCATTAGAGAAACAGAACAGCTGATCAGGTCAAGACTCAGCTGTCTGTCTACATCTCACAGAAAGGGACTTTCTTCTGATGTCATCAAGTGATAAAAACCCCAACGACTCACTCAAAGGAAGGGTGGGTCAACAACTCACCTGTCTTTTAAAAGTTTCACTTAGGCCCGGATCAGGCAGCAAAGGCAGTATGATCATTTTTGACCCAATTCTCCCCATCTGGCAAACTAAAGGACACAAAATCGACCACTGGTTCACTGATCGGGTAAACCACAGGCTCTGGAACTCACTGCTAACTTGATCCCAAATAAACAGATGAGAATTATTTGGACCTGAAATTTTCTGTAAAAATTCAGAATATCCAGGTGACCTGATCCAGATCCAGGTAGTTTAGTGTAAATGTTCGGGGGGGGGCGCAAACAGTGGTCATTTCCACCTAGCAGGTGTTATTTGTGCAGAGAGCACGAGTAGACATCACGTTTATGCTAGCACAAGATGGCGGGAACAAAATAGTCAACTCTAAATATTGGTGGGTCCATGTCCCCCGTGTCCTCGGCTAAAACGACGCCCATGAACTCTCACGTGAACAAGGGTGTTGGGCCATTACCCATCACCCTCTCGGTTCAACTCTGAACCCAAAAGGTGACAACATGAGGGTGGGGGGTGTGATAAAAAACGGAAGTGGGATGGAGGGAAAAAGAGAAGAGAAAGACTTTCTAAGATGCAAACAGCAAAAGAAACAGCTAAAGCAAAGTGTTGACAGAGGAAGCACAAGGATGAAACGTGCAGCCTGGTATGGTCTGAGAAGCAAAGTGCCTGTAATTAAAATAAAACCTGATTGGAATGGTTGGGATGTCCACATTTTACCTGGTTAGTTCCTGAAGTAAAAGTTTCAGTGTAGAACTACAGAAGAGGATGGTTCCCTGATTTAACACAATAAATGATTAGATCACCCAGTGACCATAAGATGAAACAAAACTAATAAAGTTTTCGTTTGAAGGTCACGTGTGACTCATTAGAGCTTCCTGGTTTTCCTGCCAGAGCATCCCTGAGGTGTCAGCGAGCTAAAAGCTGAATATGAGCGTGTCATTCAGGACTCACGGGCACTTAAAGTTTCTGTAATTTAAAGAATTTTTCAGGTTTAAAATATCGTGTGGATCTCAGACAGGAAGAGACAAGAGGAACCCATCCGTTACCTGGGACGATGGCCTCAAACAGAGCTCCATGTCATGTCAGCGTCTTCTATCACAACAAACCCGGAATAGGAAGTCTTCTGACACTCAGAGGGAATGTGATAATTCCTCCCAATTATCATCCAGCAGGTTTCAGTATCGAACCACGGATAAATTATACCTGCAGTCTGACAGGCATCGGACATTTCTCCAATTTGATGAATGCAAGCGTGCCCTCCAGCTACTCTAAATAATGACGTGCTGCCTGGAACATTCGTGTCTAAATGTGTCCCTGTGGTCACCTGTCCAATTAGAGCTAGCTTAAAAACTCCATTCAGACATAAAGGAATAACTTCACTAATTATGATATCAGGTTAAAGACAAGGAGGTAATTAAAGTTCCAGAGACGAGGCGAGGAACACGGAGCCTAACAGGCTAATTATCAACACTTAACCACACAAGTCAGAAGCTGAACAGCAAAGAAAAGGGAAGGGTTTAATCCGGCAGAATAATAAGATGAAGAGGTCCGTGTTGGTGACACAGTCAGACTGAGGAGCAGGACACTTCCTGGTTATTTTCTCTGGACGTTTTCCAGGCACGTCCTGGAGGAAGGAGACCCCGAGGCAGACCCAAAACTC